>JAHWLE010001145.1:0-13618 GCA_024679135.1 Phytophthora foliorum
GCCACGGCAACGCGGCGCTCGTGGCGGCCGCCAACGCGCAGTACGCGGTGCTGGACCGAGCCTACAAGGTGCTTTTCGACCCGGTGAAGCGCCGCGTGTACGACTTGTACGGCGAAAAGGTGCGAGGTTTTTTATTTCGTCATGGTCTCTTTAATTTGATATGGCTACCTTGTTGACACTCTTTGATGTAGGGAGTGCACGCGCTGGAGCAGGATGGCGTCGCGCGGCAGCAGGTTGTGGGGGCACATCTCAAGACATCGGACGAGGTGCAGCGCTGCGTGGAGAAAATCATGCGCCGCATGAACCAACAGCATCTCGAGGCGCAGTTCTCGTCCTTCAGTGAAATGGCCATGCACGTGGACGCGTCCGACTTGGTGCAGGCGCCCATGCAAGGGATGCGCAGCTTGTTCCAGAGCGGCGCGAGGTTCGTGGACCGCACGGAGATGACGATTCACCAGCGGACAGTATTCCCGCTCTCGCGCAGTACGACGCTGACACTGGGAGGCTACATGTACGACAAGAAGGGCATGGGCATGGGCAGCTTCACGGCGCAGCTCGCGCACACGTCGTTCGACCCGAGCGTGCCGTCCTTCACGCTTACGAGCGAGCTGGGCTGGGCGCCGAAGCTTCACTGCCAGATCAGCCAGCCGGTGTCGCCCCACACGGTCTTCATGCTCATCCCGGAGCTCGATGACAATGGCCTGGACATCTCGATGGGCGCCAATCAGCTACTCACGCCGCAGTTGCACGGCGCCATGATGTGGAGTACGCGGGACGGTCTTTCCGGATCGCTCAGCCAGGATACGGCAACGTACAATGCTACGGCAGCCGTCGCTGTGAACGGCGGGGGCCCCAACGTGTCGGTCCAGTTCCGCCGCGCTCTGATGGCCACGACAGCTAAAATATCGCTGCGTGCCAGTCTTGCTACGGGCTTGTCGTTCGTTGCGGGTGCTAGTCGAGAAATTTCCAACCGTACACGGTTGGCTCTGGGTGTCTTGTTGGCGCGTGCAGGTGTTACTCTGCGTCTGGGTTTCACTCGTGGCAGCGTGCGCTTTGTGATGCCCATTTTCCTGTCCCCGTTCTCCGCACAGTCGGCTTTCTCTACGTTCTGTGCAGCCACCTCGCCGTTCGTGGTAGCTGCGGTCGTTACGCAGCTCGTGAAGCCTGCACAGGAGCGCCAGCGTCGTCTGGAGCTGGAACACCGACATGACATGCGTGTGCAGTATCTTGCTGCGGCTCGACAGGGCGCCCTGGAGCAGCAAAAGTTGATGCTGCGTTGTGCAAAGGAGAAGATGGAGCAGGAGCAGCAGCGAGACGATGGAAAGGGCTTGGTGATTTTGCTGGGTCGATACGGCAACAACCCGACGAGTCCCGACTCGCGTGAGGCCCGAGAAGATGATCTAGACGTAGCATTGCGAATAATGCGGGAACGGGACTTGAATCGCGAGGATAGCAATGATACCGAATCTGGCAGCGCTGATAGTGCCATTCAGCAGGAAGCGGACGCCGAGTTGCTGGAGCAGAAGTGGATCGATGTTACGGTTCCTCTTCAGTTCTTTGTCAAGGTACGGAAGTCCGGAGGTGTTTACAGTTTTGAAGTTTTCTGACTCGGTTGTGTTCACATTACAACCAGGACGGAGAGCTGGCACTGACTTCGTCATCGAAGGCTGGTCTACTCGGATTTTACAACCCGTGCATCGGTGAAGACCAAACCATTGCGGACGCACGGTCACCATCAAGCTCCGCCGTTAAGCCGTTGCTGTAAGTATTTGTTATTTTGTTATTTTGCTGGGCCTTCACTCCATTTCAGCAGGCTAATGTTTTTTTCTGTTGCAGCTACGTGCGTTATGCATACGATGGCCAGGTGTTTGAAGCTACGTTCGATGACGACCAAGTGGTTAGTTTGCCGTCACGGTACGCCCAGGTAATGGGCCCCGTGGGGAGTGTGTACTAGACTGCGTGACATAGAGGAGTTGGCACATTCGCGTTAGAGGCTCAAGTGTCTAGGATTATTGGAATGTTCATACTAACGGATGAGCTTCCAACTTCACTGACTGCATGAATTGGTCCACTAGCACGTGCAGAGGCAGATCTTGAGGTGTTAGTTTTTTAGCCTGCTCTTTCATTGAAGAACCTAGCGCCAGGTGCTGCTTCGTGAACAGCACGATGGCAACGGCATCTAAGAATTCCGAGAACACCAGTGTCGAGCCCATGAAGAAAGCGTCTGGTTCACCGTCGTGGTTGCTTTCGCTCGAGTTGGATCCAGCGATACTGCGGAGTAAGCCGGGCTTCAGCGGTGGGGAAGAGGATGTGAAAGCTCGGTTTAGCGCTGACAGCGCATCGCGAATTTGAAAGTCTGTAGTGAAGATAGGCGCTTCCGGCGAAGCATCGTTACGGAGCATGACAAGCACCGATCGAATGGATACCTTTTCCACGTGCTTATCCAATGGTACTTGGGGTTTCTGTTCGCCATGCTCTTGCCCTGATGCATCTTCGCACTGACGAAGAACTGAAGGCGCAGCACAGCTGCAGTACAAGTTTTGGAGGTGGTCATGGTGTTTTGTAAAGATGCTGTGGAGCTTCTTCCCCATCAACTCGGTGCGCAGAAGAGTTAACCATGTCGGCGAGCTCTGGCTCAGTGTTTCTTGACGCTCGCGCATCATTTGATCGTACAGATCGGAGAAAACGTCCGCTAGGAACACCGTGCTGTCGCTACTCGTAGCGAGATCGATCACACCTTCGGCCTCTGCTGTCATTATCCACGAATGTGCAATGCGAACAAGCAGCTCGACAAATTCTCGGAAGAGCAGCAATTCGTCCCAAGGCACGACTTCAAGCCGAGTTGGATCGATCGGGTGCTTAGAACGATTTTCATGCGGCAGGTCATCCAGGAAATGCTCAGCGATGTTCATCGACGCTGCGCAGGCCAAAGCACTTGCTCGCTGCGCTCTTCGGACGTCCTGCATCAAGCCCTCGAGTTGTCCGCTAGTAAAGTAAAAGCCGCACTGCGAGAGTAGTTGGCGACACTCGAAGATCTCGAGCAACGTCCCGGTATCGTCTGGATCAATGATAGCAGAGGCTGAAGCCCGCCGAGATTCCTTAATACATCCGCGATAAAGTGAGCGCAACTCCGTATTAATGCGCAGCGCTGCGTGTTCCACAGCCTTCCGAGCCTTCTCACGCTTTGACGTGCCCTCTATCGGTAACAAATCGTTGATAAACAGCACGATACCAGTCGTATTCGAAGACGACGAAGGCGGCTGGGAAGGTGACAATACTGCCGTTGGAGCTGTTGGGTCTGTCGGTGCCACAAATGGCGCGGGGGAAGCAGGAGAATGAAGTCCTGCCGTCGCTGCAGTTGCGTAGGAACCTTCTACACTGCGATCTTGGCGGAACTGCCCTACGAATACGCGACCGTCCTCGTAGAAGAAGAGCCCATAGCCGTCTTTGACGTTGACCTTCCACTCGCCTTCAAACCTCGCGCCGTTGGCATAGAAGAAAACACCACGTCCATGACGAAGCCCTTCGTGAAACTCTCCTTCGTACCAGTTCTTGTCGTGCGGGCTAGAGGCGGAGGATTTAGTTCTACTGGTGGATGACGAGCTGAGTGGACTCACCAGCCAAACATGTCGTCCAAAACCTTGCTGGCAGTCGTTCTCCCACTCACCGTCATATCTCTCCAGCGGCATGGCATCCTCGGGGTTCGAGAGTTCGTCCACACCTCGTGGAGCCATCCACGTCATCACACCTCGTCCGCATTTGATGTCAGATTTCCAGTCTCCTGCGTAGACACTGCCATCCGCATAGTGCATGTGTCCATTGCCCTCGCGTTTGCCCTCTACAAACTGCCCCTCGTAGCGGATGTTGCGAGCAGCGTCGAACACCAGCTCGCCGTATCCGTGTGGAAGTCCATTCTCCCACTCCCCATCATATCGAGCATTACTCTGAGCCATTACAAGACCAGTATCCAACCCGACATCACCATCACGAACATGTACATCTTCGTCTGCACCGTGCTCCACACCAGTGGAGCGGTAGGCAAACAGTAATGGCTTGGGAATTTCTTCTCCTGTTTCGTCCGCCTCCTGTTCATGGCCTACTTCACTCCTTGACTGCTGCAGCACAACCCCGCGGTCTCCAGTCACGAAAACGCCACGACCATGTCGCTTGCCGCTCTTGACCTCTCCGACATACGAGCTGCCGTTCGGCCACCAGTACGTTCCTCGTCCCGTGATCTCATTGTGCGTGAAGTCTCCCTCATACACCACGCCGTTATCATGCCACTCGATGCGTCCGGAGCCATGCATCCGCCCATGAACAAAGTCACCGACGTACGTGAAGCCCGTTTTGAATTCCAGTCGCCCCTTCCCATGGTATACCGGTACATCGCACTCCACTACCTGCAGTATCTCTCCCTCATACGATCGCACCACATTCGCCAGCACACGGGGATCCAGTGGCGGCGACTTGATCCTCTGCATCTTCACAGTCCGTTACCGTTTGTGCGCACGAAGCGACACACCTCACTTCAACTTGGAAGTGGCTAGATTTTAATTGGAAAGGGCTACACTGTAACATACCACGTGTTAAATAACCTCATATCCGTTATGACATCACAAACCATTTCGCAGCATGGCGTCGGCGTGCATTCCTCCGCCTTCGCCGCCCTCCATGGAGCCCCCTGCCAATCCCCCGGCGCTCTCCTCTGCCGATCATCCAAGGAAAGCGTCCCATCTAGATGTCTCTGCAACTTTATTCCACCGCAAGCGCGTCATTCGCCGGAAAACGCACAAGCTCGCAGGCGTCCCGAGCAGCTCCGTTAAGCGGAAAAAGTCGATTCCAGAGCCCCCCAGCGCGTTCACGGGCTCCCCAATAGCTCTAAAAACTGCACACAGAGATGCCGTCCCAGTAGACCAAGTGGTGAAGCCCTCGCTGACGCAGAACGGACGCCACAAGCCAAATCTCCATGTGCAGACGGACTTCTCAGCCACTTATTCGCCGCCGTCTCCGTCGAGTTTCTCGCCCGTGGCGCCCTTAGCCAGGAGTTCCCCGTACCCTTTGACTGCTAGAGGTGCAGATACAGAACCCAAGCTGGCTCCGTCGCCTTCCCCCAGATCGGGAGGTGCAGGGGCGCACCCTACTAAACCTCCGGCCCCTCATCCGTTCCGACTCTCGGACTTCTTCTACAAGGAGATTTTCGGGGTTCATGACATTAAACTTAGTGATGGTATGCATCAGGAACGTGTGCAGAACTTCTTTGCTGTGCCGTTAAACACCGAGCAGTTGTTCCTGTTTGGAGTGCTGCTCGCGCTGGATAGTTTCCTGTACGCGTTCACGTACTTGCCGCTGAGGATTCTGTTCGCGTGCGGGTGTGCCGTGACGTCGAGTTTCCACACCAGAGTTTTCCGGAGGACACATTTTTATGACTTGATGGTGGCTGTCATTATGGCAGTGGGGACGACGGTGCTGTGGTATGTCGACATGTCGAGGGTGTACCACGCGATTCGTGGTCAGGCGATGATCAAACTGTACGTGTTGTTCACCATGATCGAGATCTTCGACCGATTGTTTTCGTCGCTTGGACAAGATGTGCTGGACTCGCTCTACTACACGGCCAAGTACCAGCCACGTCGTGTCACGCGGATGTTCCTGGACTTTGCTGTTGCCATCACCTACGTGGTGCTTCACTCCCTCCTACTTTTTACTCAAGTCGTGACTCTCAACGTGGCTGTCAACTCGAGCAATACGTCGCTACTCACACTGCTGATTTCCAACAATTTCGCTGAACTGAAGAGCTCGGTGTTCAAGAAGTTTGAGGAGCAAAATCTCTTCCAGATCAGCTGCAGTGATATTGTCGAGCGCTTCAAGCTTCTTACTATCATCTCACTCATCTTACTGCAATCATCCGCAGGGGATGTTGCTTGGGGAACGGTACGCGTGTTTGCTGCGTTCTATTCACTCAGATAGTGTGCTGACGTAATTGCATTTCTTGTTGCGTTCACGCAGTCGATGGTTTGGGTAGCCGAGATGCTGATCGACTGGCTCAAGCACGCTTTCATCACCAAGTTTAATCAGATTCCACCGACGATGTATTCCAAGTTCATCACGATTCTTTGTCGTGACCTGACAGGCTGGAAGAGTGAAGACACGATTTTGGACCACACGCATCACGTGTCCAAGAGATTGGGTCTGATGTCGCTGCCTTTGGCTTGTGTCGTGCTGCGCATGGTATCAAAGGCCTTGGTCGATGCTCCGATTGAACTGACGTCGCCCATGGGAATGCTAGTGACCGTGGCGTTCTTCCTCTGCATTGCAGCGTTCAAGGCGCTGCTGAGCCTCGTGCTGATGATCTACGCGTGCAAATCGGGTCGCCTCGATGACACTCGCCCGAAAAGCCCGCGTTCTGTGCGCCACCTTGAGTCCATCCACCGCTACAAGTTTTAAGGTGGTGAAGCTAACCAAATTGATTGATAGACGCGTTGTACTTCCTTCAAAAGCTTCGTTCATTGTCTTATGGTCATTTTTTCCTATTGCCTTTGTGTCGCAGCCAGAGCACGAGGCTAGATGGATGTGTGAGCGGCAGGCCAAACAGCTTCCAGCTTCCATCTTCGCCACGGTCCTCGTCTTCATCTTGGCAGCGGAGTGGCGGCTTATTGATACACCATACTGTCGCGTCTCGCCTTCACACGTCCACTCCGCCGCACTGGCGTCGCTCACCATCGCCGCTTTTGCGGGGCTCTTCATCGTCCTTGTTCTTTGCTTTGATACAAGTCCTAAACATGCATTCTCCTCTTTTTGTATCTGTCTTATCTACAAACGCGCAAAACTTTTGGATCCTCCTTTTCCTGCTTCTTGTCACTACTTGGCGGCCTCCTCGCTCTGTCATCATCATACCCACGCGTCCCCCTCGCTGGTGGCAGGTTTACCCAACACTCCACACGTCACACCTGCTGCGCGTCTCCAGCGGTACCGGGTCTTCCTTGCTTCGTCGTTCACACACCACACGCTCTTTCCCTAACTGCTGGTTCATAGTTTTTGCCCACCACATAGCTGGTTGGTTAGCTGGACTCTCCCTTATGCACGGCTCGTCGCGTTCATGCCCATGCCGCCCACATCGTTCAGCATCATCATGCTGCCGTCATTTCCATGCATCTGCGGCATGCGGTTGCCACGGCCGCCTCCCTGGAAGTGATGTGAAGCGCCCATATGACCGCCCTGCATTCCGTACATCTGATTCGGGTGCAGTTGCTGTTGGTGCATGTAGCCGCCACCCATGGAAGACGATGGCAAGTGGCCCATCATCATTCCGTTGGCACCGTTGTCAAACACATTGTCAGCAGTCGGCGACATGCCCATATCCATGCTAATGTCCATGTTCGGGAAGCGCTTGAGGATACGCGCGGTGATGCGACGACCACCCGACGTGTTCTTCATAGCGGCCAAATGCGGGCGAATAGCCTTCACGAGCAGTAGGCACTGCTCCTCAGCACACACGCACAGTGCACGCTGCACCACGTAGTTGGCGAACTGGTCCTGCAGCATCTTGTTCATCTTTGGGCAACTCGTGATCTCAGAAATGTACTTTTGGCGCACACGCTCAGGGGCCTTCTCAAGACACTTCTCAATCACATTCGAGCTAAACTTTTGCACCGAAAGCTCGTAGATGTGGCCCAGCGGCTTCATAATGACACCGAAGGCCTCCTCAGCCGTACATGAGTCAAGCACATACTGCACCACGTAGTTGCCGTACGGGTCCTGCATCAGCTTCATCGCTTGGCGCTCCACCTGCTCAATCACCTCCGCTTTTTGCGCCTTGTTGGCAGCGTCCAAGCAACGTTGCAGGACGCAGCATCCGTGGCGGTGCGTTCCAACAGTCGTGCACTCCTTACACACAGCATCAAAAACAAACTGGTTGTACTCGGGCTTCATAAACTGCAGCGCACGCTGGATCACGTGGTTGCCGTTCGAGTCAATACACAGACGCACGGCGTCGTCTTTGAGCGCCTCAACAATAATGTCCGGCAGACTTATGGTGCGGCGACGCTCTCCACCTTCAGGGCATTCCTCACGATCATTCACATAGCCATAGTCATCGCCATCCTCATCATCGTATTCTTCCTCAATGACGTCGGGAGACGTAGCGCACACCTCAACCACCTTCTGCACAGATCTTGTACCGTGCAGGTTAAGAGCAGCAGCCACAAGGTTTGAGCTCACGCGGCGAATGATCACAAGGCGCTGCTTCTCGTTCACACGCTCCAACAACTTCTGGAAGAGATAGTTACCGAACGGGTCAACCATCATCTCAGCCAGGTGCTCCAGCGACTCCTGATAGATAACCTCGCACAGATCGGCACGGTCTTCGTAGTCGAGTTGTTCCTGCAGCAGCCGGCAGCCATTTTGATCCTTCGACATCGCAAACACACGGTTCTGGATATCTTCCACACTCAGTGCGGCACTCAAGCTCGACGGGTCGTTAGCAGAACCGCCCATCATCGGCGCGCTCACGCCGCCACCGTTCATCAAGCCCAATCCCATGCCACTAACGCCAGAGTTTTCCGAGCGGTAACCCATCCGAGACTGCTGCCGTCCTCCAAACGCTCCATTGAGCTGGTGTCCCATGTCATCACCGCTCATTTGATGGCGCTGCTGCTGCATCATGTGCGACGGGGGAGGCGACATCATCATCCGGCTTTGTTGGTACATCATCGAAGAGTTCTGACGGTTTGAGTTGTGACCGCCGCCCATGTGCTCTGGAGTTGCGGTGCCACCCGCCTGGTGAACAAACTTGCACTTGCTACCCATTCGACAGTGTCCTTGCAGGAAAAATTTGCACTGCTTCATTCCCATCTGCATGCCTCCGCCCATGCCCATGCCCTTCCGAGGTGAGTGCGGCGGGGATGACTCTGGAAGTGGCGGCGTCATACGCGAGTACATGTTGCGGCTCGACGAGCGGTTATTCGAGTGGCCTCCGCCACGGATTCCCATCTGGACCTGCTGCTGCGAAGCATATCCCATCTGAGCGTGCGGGTGCCTCATCGGACTCGAGCGCGGGTTCATGTACATGTTGTTTCCACCAACGTCGTACATGGCAGCAGGAGGGTGCGGCCCCACAACCATCGGGTTCCACTGACCTGAATTCATCTGCGAACGAGACGGAGTCCCCCCGTAGCCGTACGACCCGTTTGCAGTCTGCGGCGAGCGATACTGCTGCTGCTGTTGGCGATACTGCTGCTGCTCGAGGGCGTACGAGGCCGCCATTTGGTTGTTACCATAGTAGTCGTGCATTTGCTCTTGGTACATGGCGTTGTTGTCTCCATCCTGGCTGCCCGACCAGGAATCTTCCGACGACATGCGCGGACTGAGCGTGTACGCTCCGCTGTACGCGGCCGAAGGCGCACTACTCGTGCCTGGCACCGTGCTCGAACGAGTGAGCGACGTCGGCGCCTCCCGTCCGCCAGACCGGTAGCGTTCCTGCTGCGGATTCGCCGCCACTGGCTGCTGGTGGCGGTACCGCCCGTACTCGTTCGGCGCCTCCTGCACCGCGTTGAGCTGGAACTGGCCCGAGGCGTACGACCCGCCACTTGCCGCAGCACTGGCGCCACTTGCACCGCCATTGGCATTGCTCATCTGGCGGTCGTCCAGACTGAGCTTGAGGAAGTCGCCGCCCAGCGCCTGGCTCGGCGACTGCGACAGGAACATCTCGATGCTGTTTTTGCGGGCCGTTTCCCGCGGCGCCTTGCGCACTTTGACGTCGATCGCCTCCTCTGGCGCGTCCTCATGGTTCGTTTGGTTGGACGGCGCGGCGACCCCCGCTTCGGCCGCCTTCTTGTCTGCACTCGCGTCCTCGCTGTACTTCATGGGGGCGAACAAGTGGAAGAGCGTCGACGACTCGAAGCGGAGGCTCTGCTCGCTGCTGTCCTGGTCCATCGTCATCCACCTACGAAAAAGGCTTTTTCACCCAATCACCAGTCAGCGAATAAGAAAAAATGACTGTCTCCGTTACGACGAGAGGAGAAATGAAGCACCAACACTCTCCCTCTCGCCCGCCTCGTTCTCCATCCATCGACGCACCTGCTTGTGTGAGTGGCTGATTGATGGCGTCCTGTTTGGCGCGGGCTTTTCCGAGCGCGGGGAGCGCTGGTACTGTACACAAGAAGACTGGCTGGGCGCTGCTCTTTCTCAGTGGGGGGCCGGCGCCTTGGGTGGGCGGGAAGCGAGGGGTCAAACGAACCTGCGAGACCGCATTCTCGACTGCTAAAACCCACCCGAATAGAGCGCGCTTCGGCCCTGCAAACTGGAGCGACTGACTTCTTTGGGCCTGCGAGAATTGATACCCGAATGTTGGTCACATCGGTTGGATCGGATTTAGCCGGGAACCGCGGGCCCGTGACCTATGCGACTTGGCGACATACACTTGGTAGCTGTACGGTATCTTTCTTCATGCGGCACTTGGCGTTAGTAGGTCCGCTATTTGTGGCGGTGGGCTATGGACTCATTGGGGGCATCGCATTCGTGCACTTTACCAAATTCCTGCCGGCGAATAGCCCCGTGCATTGGCTTTCAAGCATTTTTTTGGCCTCGGAGCTGCTGCTGCAGTACTCGCTGGCCATCTGGAGTGACCCTGGCTTCGTGGACCACGAGCATCTGGTCCACTGCAGAGACTTGCGAAGCTGCCGGTTCTGTGAGGCGGTCAAGCCCCACAGGGCGCACCACTGTCGCCAGTGTCGACGATGCGTCTACGAGATGGACCACCACTGTCCGTGGATCAACAACTGTGTCGGGTACTACAACTACAGTACGTGCAAAGGTTATGAGCCCAATTGCAAGGTTATATTAAGATACGTTGTGGTGCAGAACATTTCTGGCTCTTGTTGATGTACATCTGGGTGAGCTGCCTCTACGTGGCCATGTTGTCCGCTGGGCTGTTCGTCGCGACGTTCACTTCGAGTAGTGGGGATGACGAAGCTGCGGGGCGCGATCACGTCGTCTTGGATCGGTTCAAAGTGCTGTTCTCGTTCATGGCGACGAGTGTGGTGGGCGTCATGATTTGTGGATATTGGGGGTGGCACGTTTACTTGATGCTCACGGAGCAGAGTACCATTGACTTCATGCAGCGGGAAGGGGAGTGGATACGACCGTCGGTTTCGGTTGCGTCGGTGCGCCATGCACTTGGACGGATACTTGGAAGACAAGACGCATTGTGGTTTACTGCACTCGTTTTGCCGCCACTTGAACGGAGATTGCCACCCAAGTACGTTTTGAAGCCGAAAACTTGTGGGGTTTCTCCTGCTGGTGCTGTCTGATATTGGAAGGCGCGTCGAGTCTGATGACTATGGAGGGGACAGAGGAATAGTTTCTGAAATGGTGGATGTGGATACGAGCTTGCAGCCGGGACCTCTTCATTTCGCTGAACCGTGAGCAACGAAGTGCGTTAAAGCTGAGCAAAACGTCGATCTGCTCTAGAAGCATGATTAATTGAAGACCAAAGATATACTCGCCTTCGTATAAGAGCAATTGAGGAGCTTCTTAAGATGTGGTATCCATATTTGTTCTTTCTCAGAGCTCGCAAGTCTCGGTTGTCAAAACTTTCGAATCAAATTGCAGTCACTGTTGACTGGACTACTACTCCGCTACCAGCGAACCGAACGGGTACACTTCAATGGCTCGTGTGAACGTCGCACACAACGAGTTGATGATAGCAGCAGTTCCATTCTGCACATCGCAAATCCGTCTCCGGCTTAATAACCACGACGTAGTTGGTGTCTTATGCAACGTGCTTCAGGCCCTGTGTGATCTGAGACTCCAGTCTGCCGCTGTCAGCAAGAGACTGTATGCGAATCGCCCGCTGCAAGGGTGATATTCGAAAACTTCTTCATCTGCTTCACATCCGTCGCCAATAGCGAGCGGTACGGCTGTGTCAGAAACTTTACCAGAGTTCTTAGCATGCAGTCACTCGGATTCACCTCGCCGTAAACTATCTCCGAGGTTGCTCGGCCAACAAGCTTACACGCAAGGAGACCTTTGATCACTGTGTGCACGTTTGCGGTAAGAAGCGCGGACATCCCTCGAAGAGAACCACGATAACCTTGGTACCAGTCGACGCCAATGCATTGACGTACTCGATCTGAGCAAAAGGGAGTGCCAAGTCATCGAGATCACCAACCTTCTCCTCGTACGTATCTTCACTGATGACGGCGATTGTGTACTCGGACTTCCTTGACTGTCGCTGTGTCTTCATCGGGATAGCCGCTGCTGACGTTCAGATCACCACTAAATCAGTTCCTGCGATCGCCTTGCTCCACGGACTGAACGTGTGCAAACATGTCGTTGCCAGGCACAACTTGCGCTTAGCCTCGCACTGGTAGCCGATGTTGCCTGCAGTATGGCCCGTCAAGAAGACCATCGCGTTTGTTGAGATGGGCAGAACGCTGTTGGGCCATCGATTCACAAGTAAGTTTCAATGCAGTAGCCACACGAACGTACTCAGCAAGTCAAAGTCCGAAATGGTTACCTCGTCCTTGTCACGCCTGGTGGAGTTCATGAGAAAAATATTTTTGCGCGATCCAGTGCTTTATGAAAACAACAGTTTGGTTGGTGCTTTGCAGCCCGCGGACGATCGCGTCGCCCATGATTGAGGCGAGGTATGGGACTTCACCGAACGTCTCGTACGTACGCTGCCACAGCGAAGCCATATCGTCTGCATCAAATAGCAAATCTTGCTCGAGAACGCGTCACAGTAACTCACCAAAAGCACTCTTTTATCGGTTTCCTTCCCAGCCAACCTCCTCTTAAATCTTCGAGTCTGCCCATGAACAGAGCACATTCAACACCTGCAGGAATTGTCAATGTCGCTACAAGGGTGCTTCGCTTTAGGCTGGGAGGACTGCATCGATATGAGTATGAGTAAAACTATTATTTAGTCTTCCAGAATCCGTTGTCGTTGATAGTCATTAATTATTTGATGGTGTAGATATTGGGAAGCAGTTTGAGCAGCTTGTCATGGCGATATAAAGTGGTGAGTGGCATGCAGCGTATCCTATCTACTGTTGGTTTGATGCGTTGCATCTTATTGCATCTTGATACGCCATATTTTATGTGGTTCACACTACCATGTAGCCATCCCAAGTTCCCGTCAAAGTTCAAATTTCACGCCATCAAATCTTCTCTTCTGTTGCTGCTGCTGCTCTTACTTGTGGCAACCCCGTGGTGCTTCATGGCACGATGAGGGAGGCCAAATGCATCAATTTGGGATGAATTCACCGTGTTTGAGGGTCACGAAGACCGAAAGTACAAGGATGCGACCTGCAATTACTGCCACAAGACCTTGCGGCGAGTGCAACCGTCGCGTGCACTGCTAATCCACGCGATACGGTGTCCAGCCATGCCATCTTTCAGTACAAGGAGGTTGCGTTGAAGACGAGACGGTCCCGCCGTGATCGCGTTGAAGGGAGCAGTGTTGAACCAATGTCGCTTGAGACTACAGCAACTGAGCAGCCAGAATCAAACACAACCGGGAAGTTCTGTTGTCAGATGGCTATTGCCATATTTTTTATACGACGGCCGTGGCGTTCAGAGTTGTCGAGCCCTGGATTCCGGCAGATGTTCGCCTGCATTT
>JAHWLE010001146.1:365-13617 GCA_024679135.1 Phytophthora foliorum
CTTCAACGCCACAGTCCAGTTCCGTTGCTGTCTGTGTGTTGCGTTGGCGGCAGTGGCAGTTCCGATGCAAAACTCGTCCAAGATCACGCCGAAATGGGCTTGCCGGCCATCTCGGACACGCGGACCATCTCGGACGGACGCAGCATCTCCGACGCGCGCACGTACATCCTGTCCGTGTGGATGCGGTCGCGCGGGCGCGGGGTGCACGGGGCTTCGTCCTCCAGTTCGGGGGAAGTGGGGGCCGTAGCCTCCGGCTCCGTCGACACGCCGTCCTTGCGGAGGAAGAGCAGCACGCGGCGGTTGCGAGCGTACTTGTGCGAGCGGCGCCGATCCACAATCTCTGAAATGCGCAGAAGCTCCTCCTCCGTGTCCTCGCCCTCGCTCATGTCCTCAGACAGCGAGTCCATGTCCGTGCCCTCCGTGGACCCGTCGCGCGGCGCCACGTCCGGTTCCGCCTCGGGTTCGTGGTCGTCGACGTCCTCCACCTCCACTTCGTACTCGGCGTCGTCCTCCATGACCGTCGTGAGGGACCCGCACTGGTTGATCGGCGTGCGGTCGGCCGGGTTGAGTTCGATGGGCAGAATGGCCTTGTGGAACGTGTAGGCCTTGTGGCTCGGGTCCTGCACGATGGCGCTGCCGAGGAAGCCACGCAGGATTGAAAGTCCGATGGGGCTGATGTCGCGCCGCACGAGGTAATGCTGGCTGATGAGGAGGCGGTGCAACCCCATCAGGTACTCGAGAAAGGCGTCGCACCGGTGCTCGACCACCTTGCCCATCGTGTGGCGGAACTTGTGCTTCTTGGGGAAGTAGAGATCGTCCACGAGCCCCGACATGCGCGGGAACTCGTCGCCGAAGAGCTTAAAATGCTCGGCGACGAGTCCGCGCAGCATCATGAAGTCCGAGTAGCGGCGGTGTACCACCCAGCTGCGGCCGGTGATGGCGTTCTGCACGTGCACGGCGAAGATGGTCGACTTCTTGCCGAGCTTCGTGTCGGTGGATACGACGGGCTTGACGTGGTACACGGCGATGGAGCCGACGTTGACCATGGACCGCTCGATGGCAGTGCCTCCCATCGCCACCTGCAGCGTCTCGCCGCCTCGGTTCGTGGGGCGCACCACAAGCTGCGGCACGTGCTGCGTCACTTGCGCTGTCAAAGACTCGGGGGTGGCGCGGAGCGGCCGCATGCGGCGGCGCATGGCCGAGCTGTTGGTCATTTTGTTGTTCGGCATGTTCCTGAAGCTGCTGAGACTGTCCGAGCGCGTGGGAAACCACGGGTTGTCCGACGTTCGAGGTTTTCACGAATGGAGAGGACCATCGCTACCGCTGAGCCCGACGGGCAGTGCAGCGCTGGCTTTGAGTGCAAGCGCCGAGACGGGTAAGAGAGTTACTCACAAGTTGCCTTTTTTACTGACTACCTCCGTATTTGGGGGTAGGTTACAATGTAGGCATGGGATTCGTCGAAAATGCGTGAAAACGATGTGATTGGTCAGTATCTGCTCTGTTGTCCCGTTGCAGGAGAGTGCAACGTGGCAAGTCCATTGCAGTGAATTGCAGTATGCAACGCAGCGGGAAAATCCCGCACCAAGTGCTCCACCTCAACGCGGCCACAAATTTTGGCCTTCCGCGCCTCTGCGCGAAGATGCCACTCCCCGAGAACATATACTTCGAAGTATCACTTTGAAGTGAATACTTTGTATGACCACGGTGGCGGCGCTCTTGCTGGCAATCCCACCAGGTGGTCTCGACCGGCTGGGGGTAATATTTTCTTGAGCGGAGCGCGCCTCAATCAATTTGGGGCGGACCTGCTCACAGAGCGAGGACGGTCGCAGCAATAAGCAGCAACGGCTGCTGTTCGTAGCGACACCGTCCGTGGTCCCCCTATCCCAGCGATGACCTGAATGACAGCGGATATTTTCATCGAGAGCTATTTACATTGAACGCTTATCGTCTGCGGCAGGACATGTCAAGGAAGCCCTTTACCTGATACATGGACTTTTGCCAAGCCATCGTTGCACTCGCGGCTTCACATTCTGGCGCCGAACCCGTTTCGACACGGGTGTACATCTGCACTCAGACTCGCCGCGCTTTTCGTTGGCAGAATTTATGCTGGACTGCGCAGGACTCCTGCACCATATGTAATGTGTACCGTACATGTATAGCATGATGCCTTCGCGGGCGCCCCGAGCGTGATCAACTTTTACCAGCTCGCTGGTCTTCCCCGTCTCTCTCGATGCGCCGAACAGCTCTCTGCTTCAAGCAATACCTACAACATTTATACCCTGCCGCCCATCTGATACTTGGCCCCCCCTTGCTAACATCAAAAATTCCGATCCACAGGAATCGATCCCCATCAAGCTTGCTTCAGGGCCCCAAAAATTGACTTTATGGCGAGGTCGAGGGGAACGTCGAAAGGAAGTAGACTTGCTCTCTGAAATTTATTTCAGAGTATATGGCGGGACCCCGGTGTCCCCATCGGTATACCGTCGAAACCTGGACGTTTTCAGTAAAATATTGTAGTTGCAAAACTACCACACTGAGAGCACATCTAGTTTTTTTATTTTCGGTTAGGTCGTCATGTGACAACGACGACATGCAGGGGCCGCTCGCTCTACAGCTCCTCGGCGCAAACGGAGGAAGGGATCCGACCGAACCGAAGCGGCCCGCATCTGTGCAATTAATGTTCTCGGAGGGAAGACTGTTAAGCAAATGCGGCAAGACTGGGATTCTTGGGACACAAGGTTCCACTGAGCCGAATGGGAGCGGTCCGAGAGTTTTACATTGCCGCTTTTACAGAGGGGTTGTCTGAGCGAATGACAATGGCTATACATCCTGTTGGCGGGAGCCGTATTGCGCGACTACGATATGTATTATAAAAATGGCATCAACGCACTTCACACCCGCCGTGGGGCTACGAAATCGTGACACGCGTTGAGTGACGAGGACATAACTACATTTAAAGCACACTGTGGGACTTGGGTTCCGCAGGACGGTTTTTCGTGTTCACACCGTCAACCTCGCCGGTTTTTTACAGAAGAGAATTTGATGTGGAAATTGGTTTTTCCTCGGTACGAGAATGATGTGAATCGAGCCGATCCAAGCGCACGTACGGTCAATTATTCTCGTTTTCTTCAGTACGTACACTTCTACTATCATGTTGTCGGCTAACTCGAACTGCAGAGGACGCATGTGATTGCTGCATTCGTTTGGACATCATACTGCAACGTCCTGACATAGCTGACGATACGAGGCAATGTATTATGCTACAGAAACGCATGTACATCAACGAGGCCATCGCCCAAAGACGGTTTGTAGTAGGAACGCTTGATGTGATTGTGAAGACGGATACTGCTGGTATGGTTAGTGTGGTGGAGCGAGCTCTCAGAAATTGCTCTCCGAGGGGGATGGATCAACACACAAAGCGCACCTCGCACACAGTGTTGTCGCGTGCGGTACGCAGAATTCCCGGGGTCTTGACTAACGTGATTTCTTGGGATGGGGGGTCCAGACTTCGGCAGCAAGTGTCTACAGCTGGGGTGACGTCTGCGTGGAAATCTTCACACGACGTCGGGGTCTTGTAAGTCGAGGCGTCTCTCAATAGACGAGACTTCTTCTTTGTAGAGGTATCCTTTGCCTTGGTTGTTGTCTTGGTTGACGAGTTGCTATTCCTACCCTTGTGGGACTTTGTTGCTATTCCTTCCTTTGCGGGACTTGAGTTTTACGTGCCTTCCTGACAGACACGGGTTGTGGGTTGTTGAGACCATGGCAAGTCTTCCTCGATCTACCGAAGCACGCGATGTATTTCCCAGAAGCAGAGGAGGAAGAGACTTAGTGTCCAAGAAGGTTTATTGGTTTTCCTAGAGTTCTCGGTTGCTAATTCGTGACTGAGTCCTATACTGGGTCCCTATGATACGTACCACCCTAGAGTTACTTTCAGCTTACCTTCGGGTTACTTTCGCTCACTCATCAAGGGATGTCATGCCTCCCATCTTGCGTCTCTCTCAAATCTGCGATCTTGTTGACGCGCCACCACTGTGCGAGTTCCGTGCAGAGTCCGCTCCACCCAGGCCGACGTTGACTACGTGGTCAAGCATCGAATAGAGGGCGTCCGTCGAGCGTCGAATACAGTGCGTCTGTCGAGCATCGAACTGATTGCGTACGTCCAGCATCGAACAGGTTGCAACCGTCGAGCATCGAGCTGATTGCATACGTCGAACGACGTCGTGTCTCAGATGGAAGGTTTCTAGAACGTTCTCGATGGTTGGTCTTCTCTCGAACTGTCAGTCTCCAAGTCGTCTCGCTTCACCACAATAGCGTGGAAATGCCAACACGCTATCCGGGCAATCCCGAAGCCACCACTGCATCATCTGAAATCGACGCAACACCCCTTTCTCAATGCTGCAGGGTCCAGATCCAAGCTGAATACTATGGAGGGGGCATATTAATACCCCATTTTGGAAATTCTCGGCCATCGGCTAACTGCTTCAATAGCAATTTCATCATTCAGAACTTTGTCGTTGCCGAAATCACCTACAACAGAAACAATGTATATTTTTATGATGAACTGCCCCGCCACTCTGTTAAAGATCTCTCGAAGAAGAAACTTAAATCTCTCCTAGCAAAGTACTTCTCCATACCAGTACAGTAACTAAGCTATTATCCAGGGGTTCCTGATTCTATATGGAATGCTCGAGACGTCGGTCACGAAGACAACGAGACAGAGCGAGTTAACACTATCGAAGAGCCCGTCAAGCGTTCCGAAAAACGAAAGCGCAAAATACCCTGCGGGCAAACCAGCCGTCCATTCTGCAGTTTTTCAGCAGACCGTCAATAAACAACAGTGGAGAAGATTGACTTACATGACGTTGTGCACCTTTTATTTTCAATATACCGGTATGTTCTGGAAGACCCGGGATCCAAGGGGGGGGGGGGGGCGCTGCATATGCTGAACACAGGTACAGCCCGTCGAACAGCTCCACATCTTCGAGAATACGAGCTCCACAGCGACCTGGAATTGCAAAGTTCAGCTGCTCGATGGACTTGAAGTAGAAGTCGCGACCATCATCGCGTAGGCGATGCAGGAACATGTGGATGTGCTACCACGATTATCCTTGCGTAAGATCTCCATTGCGTCTCGGTCTTTCACATTTACATATCGATGCCGAACTGGTCCCTCTCGCAAGCAACAAAACCACCGATACCCTGCTCTGCTCACGATATCAGACCGGCCGGCGAGCTCCGCGATGTGCCCATTGGACAGTGGCCCCGGGGGTCACAGCTACCTGATCGGTACTGTGAAGTGGTCCACACTACTCTCTTCTTCGCCGTCCTCCGAACCGAACAGCACCTCCGACAACGCATCTCCGGTCAATTCGTCGATGTCCTCGGGGATACGAGCGAGGCTCGGACATGCTTCAATGTGGTCCACATCAGCTGCAGCGACCAAATCCCACAGAGCTTCCTCGTCGTTAGGCAACAAGATCCCGGGTGCGCTTCCGATCTCCAGTGGCTCGAGCTTGATCTCCGGCGTCGGAGGACTTCCGCGGGAGCTGGTCGGAGGAGTGCAGCCGGGGTTGTTGACGAGGTTATATTCCGCCTTGAGCAAATGCAATTATGAGCTGCCCCACCGCACACGACGCTCCACCCGAAGGCTTCCTTTTCCCCAAAGGGAACGGCCTGCTCTCAACACTTGCACCCCGTTCAACACATGTGGCCCAAATTCTCTTCCGTCTTTGGCTATGGTGTATGCCTTCCACAACAGCTGAAGGGAAGTGGTGGATCAGCGTATGGGTTCTTACAGATGATAGGAATCGGTAGGGATTTCCGCGGGTTTGCCTTATCGGTAATGAACCTTTCCAGCAATTTGTTGACTTTGTGCATGGATTGTAGATCTTCATGTGCCTAGCGTAATTCGGTACTAGACCAGGAAAACCCCAGTGAGAAGAAAACCTTTACTGCGAACAATAACAGAAAACCCAGCGGGAAAATGAAAGAACGCATTTAAGTGGGCACGCTTCATGCATTAGTTTAATACTCGTACACGACAACGGTATGGCCTAATTAGGCTTCTAGGGATTTTACCCTAAGCTTGGCCCTTAGTTCACTGAACTGATGCTTATCTAATGCTTTAGTAAATATGTCAGCCATCTTCTCTTTGGTGTTGTAATAGACGACGGTGAACTCGTGTCGCGCTAATTTTACTTGTACAAAGCAGACTCGAGCGTGTACATGTATAGATCTTCCATGAAGTTGCAGATCTTAATGCAGATCTGATTGTCCTCGTGGATCGTGTTAGTTTGGGTTGCAGTAAAGTCTTACTCTTCGAGGAGATGCTTGAGGAATATCATCTCTTGGATGCAATGGCACAGGGCGATATATTATGCCTCTGATGTCGAGTGCACCACAGTGTGATGCTTGCGTGAAAATGCCAGCATAGCAACATATCCACCAAAAGAGCACCTTGTGTCGGGACAGTTGGCATTGTGAGAGTCAGTGTTCGCTGTCAAACTTTTGCTAAGTTCTATGGTGTGATATCAGTTGATCCACCTAGGAGAAGTCCATAGTTTTTTTGTGCCTGATAGGAACTTGAGATCTCGAACGACAGTGTTCCAGTGCTCCATTCCTGGATTAGATTGGAATTGGCTAACAGCACGCAAGTAGAATGCCATGTCAGACCGGGTGCCAACCATAAGATACATAGCACTACCAACAATTTAACGATATGGAACATCCTTCATCGGATTTTTTTCTACATCGCTGCTAGACAGGCTGCTCACGGAGAGTTTAACGTTCCTCTCCACTGGGGTTGCAATAGGGAGAGAATATATATGCAAATGGTTCTTCAAGAAAAAAACAATCATCGCCGAAGATGCGTCACTGGTTTGATGTTTTCAACCTGTATACTGTCGACATTTTTTATCGTACGGGATCGACAGACGCTGTGGCAGATGCTCTGTCCCGGCCAGACCAGATCAGTTTGTAGTGTCGTGGACAGTGCAGCTGTATATTTTCTAGCAACCCTCCAAAATGATAATCCACCTAGCAATCACTGATTGAACGGATATAGAGCATGTAGAGGTTCATAAGGAGAATGCATATTGTCAATAGACAAAGCGATACCAAAGGAGTTGACCCTTTCCGCGGAGGAGAAGCAGTATTTTGTCCATAATTTCGCATTTTAGTGCAATGCGCGCATGCTACTTTGTCTTCGCCATGAAACCGCACGACAATGCGTTACCAAGTGTCATAGTATATATTTGGACACTAACAAGCACGTGTTGCGCGACCGCTACAGACAGCGATTTGAGGCGAGTTTTGCCAACTACAATTGCTACAACTGTATCTGTGTCAGAATCACTAATAGTTGATATATGTGATAGTAGCCGCCTATTGAGGCCGTGGACCCCTTTTTATTCACTGTGAAAATGAATGCAATGCATCGCTCCCCCGTAACAATGTTATTTATAATCTTTGAAACTGCTCTGACGTCACACACACACCGATTCTTCAATGAAAAGCATATGTTTTATAGTCTAACCCATTCAAAACTTTCTCGGTCTCTCGGAGAAACGACGGCGCCGGATCCATCTCGTTCAGGAGCTCGTAGCGTCCACCCGACCCTGGTTTCAGCAAATAGGATATTATTTATGAACATAATGCAGTGCTGATACCCATATATCTAAATAGCACATACAGTGTTAATCCTTCTTTGAAGGTTCCAAACGAGGGTTCAACTGCACTGACCCAAAAAATACTCAAGATCCGACTATTGCTGCGGGAATCGAGGAGCTGTACGCCACGGGCCCACCCTGCATGGAATTCTGCAGCGACTTCAGTCGGCACATAACCAGCATTGCTGATACAGTCTCGATAACGGCCTAATGGTGGTTCTGGAAGGTCGCGAAGGCGAGGCCTCATGCCTCGCGATGATCGCCTGCTATTGGATTTGTTTATTCAGTATCATGAAAAAGTTACTTTTGTTCGCGCTTATTTTATATAGTGTTAATGTAACGCTGGGCGCGTCGCAGCGATACATAACCAATGCTAGGCCAGGCAGACACGTGCCTGGCCGAGAGCAATCATGTTGACCTTTGCGAGGAATCGTCAAAGGTACAACTTCAACGTAAACATTCTTTAATATTGATTTCATTATACTTCAGCTATTGGACCTCGGCTCGGTTCCAATGAACCGCAGTTCGTGCTAAAGCTATCGTCCCTTCAAGATAGAGCTCAAGGGCGCTCAATAAGCTATTATAGTTACTTTCATAGAGTTAGGAGGACTGGAGTAGCCAGCGAGTGAACCAGGATTCTCAGAGCTCTAACATTTCAATCTCAGTCGCCAATGTACCTAGTTACTTCAAGCATCGCCTCGAGCCTCGCCTCGCCCTCCACAGTCAAGACCTCGCCACACGACTCTTCGAGCTCCCGTTGGGATCTTCGCTCTAGTCGTTATTCCTCTGCGCGTATTTCACCAGTCGTCACAGTTAGACATCCAGGCTTACGATCAAGTGCGGATGATTACGTCCGCGTGTGTGTAACGGACAAGTCTGGTGAACGCACTAAGGGATTGCTGTGACCTTGCCCATTTCACACGCTCCTTGGAGCGACAGCTCCGTGGATCTTGTAACTGGATTGCCTAATTCATGCGGGTACGACGTAATTTACGACTATAGGTTACACTCCACGTGCACTTGTGGATGACAGTTTCGCAACGGACCCGGGCTGATGGTCAAAGTGAGATAGATCAGAACGCACGAAGATGCGCTACGATGCACGGCATCACGCTGTGGAGACAAATGGATGGCCTGGCTGTCAAGTATCGAGTATGCTCGCGCGACACTGGTGAAAGCATCCACTGGGAAGATGTCGACGCCCGGTTCGGTGCCTGAGGGTTGTGTCTGACTCCTCGCGTTATCTTTCAGAGCACCAGCCGTTTGTTGAACACGCAAATGAGAATTTTTGCAAGGGCAAAAACGCTAGTAGCGTTTCTACGACCAACACCGTCTCGATGTGAGATTCAAGGAGTCCGGCTTCGTCTACGTGCGCTCTAATCTACAGAGCAAGAGTTTCGGGAACATGGACTATGACATTACGAAGGACCCGACGAATAGCAACGATGGGCGAGTCCTTTCGCTATTGTGAAACGCGTGGGTGTCAATAAGTACAAACTACTCCTATCAGCTGGGATACAGATTAGAAACACCATTAAAGTAATCGGTCCTTATATATCTACCCGTTTGTATCAACTCAACAGTCTTACTCATTTTAATGGGATAACGCGTAAAGCTAGCGAAACATATGGAGGCTTAAACTACTCTTTACGCTAATTATGGTAGGTGTCGTGATGACACAGACTAGGCATCCGAATGAAGAAGCTGGTGCTAGGTGGACAACCCTTTTCGAACTACCCGTAAACACGATACGCAACAGACTTCACGTTCCAAAAGTTGAACATGACCGCTATGCACTTGTAGGAGCGGACATTGTATTACAGCAAAAACATCGCATGTACGGCTATGAGTAGACGTGTCTGTGCTGCTCAATGACCAAGCCGTAAAGTGCACTCAGCACTACCCTGACAATGAAGCTGACATCGAGATATTCCGGAAGAACACCGAATTCCATGTGCAAGTCCTTCTCAAGTTGGAGGATGATACCGGCATTGATGGCGAAGGTCAGCTGATTGCGCAGTACCCCCCTGAGTTGGGTGTTTCTAGCCGACAAGGGCACCAAGTCTTGGCTCGCGACTTTTGCGCTAATGCTCCATCAGATAGTGAGCTTTCAAATATACTTGTGAAAATATGATCGATCGGCTAGATTTCGCAAATTTACTGAGAAACAAAATATGAGCTATATTGAGGGTGTGAACAGTGCATGAATGCGTGTTCACCAAGTATTTGTTAATGCGCCTTGAACATTTGAAAGCGACCATCTTTACGAAGGACGTTGTTACATTGCTACCAAAATGGTGGTGAGCCAATCCAGAAACGCAATATATCATATGCGTGCAGTCGAGTGACAAATTTACCGAGCGCTCATAAATGTACGGGGACACCACCGCCGTGTACTTGGTAATTATTTCCTGGAAAGAGGCGGCTTCACTCGGAACACCGCGGTCACAACGTCCCACTTACCAGAGTTCTTGAACATGGTTAGCAGCAAAAGCGCATGTCCTTGCCGATGTTGGCGCGCTTTTTGCCACGCCTCACGTTCCAGTTCATGGCAGCGTGGTCATGTAACAGAGCGCACAGATGATCAAACTCCACCGGTGAAAGGGTTGTCATAGAGAGTACACATTCGATGTCCGAGTAGAGACATCAGTTGTAATCAGGGGATGGCGAGTCCGCCTCGTGCTCGGAGTCGTCGCGGAGCATGGGTAACACGTCAGCGCGAACGGCGAGATGGTCATCATTGATGCGACTCAGGGTAGCAAGGCTCTGGAGAGCGTGATCCGCGGTGGTTTGTGCGACAGCAGCTCGGGACCCTTGTGTGTGTGTGTGTGTGTGTGGGGGGGGTTTCGGCGACGGCAACTTCATCACCCGCTATTGTGCTTCTTTCACGTGGCTGCGAAGATCTTCGAGCCCACACGCCACCTTCCTAGTGACCGCTGTTATGCGTGGCCTGTAGGATATGCACTTCGCCCGCACTGAATCGCAGTACACGGCAACAAAGGAACGGATTCTTAGTGAGTGGCGCTATAAGCCGGAACTCGCAACGTTTGACTTCTGCGCCGAATGAACGAGCATCGACGCCAAGGAATTCTATATGAGCACGTACCTACTCCGACTAGCGTCGCATTCTTGCTGAACGACCAGAATCCTGAGCGACGACGTAGCGTACGTCCTCCAGACCGCATACATGCGCGTGCACGACCCTGAGCTGAAGCGTACGAAAGAAGCGCTGCCGGTCACAGCGAATCTCAGCGACCACACGGGCGAATGGAGCTGAAAGGGATACCTCCCGATGGGCGGGGTGTCGGCGCTAAGACCGGGCGTTGCCCTTGCTTGAACAACGCGACGCATGCAGCGTGCGTGCACTTGCTGCTTGTCATGCAGGTCCCAGCGCATGAAGGTGAGCGCGAACGACTCTGCCACCGCGGGCGTGCTCGACAGGAAGGGGCCGGACAAGGCGCGGGGAGACCGATGAACAACAGGCATTCCCTAGACAACGAATGCAATTAGCACCTTAACATCACGATAACAACGATTCGACATATCAGATGTGCATATCTTACCCATGACAGATGTCTCACCATGGCGGACAGCGCCGTCCACACCGCCACTGCATGACGTTTGGCTCAGTGCAGCGATGGACAGCAGTGAACAAAGTAAGATGTGGCTGCAGATAACACAGTACACCGCCATGGACTCGGCGTTTATGACTGGAAGGAGATAGTAGAGCTGCAGTATCGGCTAGATGTTATTGTGTGGACTGGTGGATTGACAATCTCTCGCTCCTGTTTCTGCGTCATATTTTCGCCAATCTTCCTAAGAGTGTAACGGGGTTACACGCGCTGTGGCTGTGCCACAGCGGAACTCTAACAGACAGGATATCTGTTAGTGTTGTGAGTGACGGTCCTGTCACTCGCGGACCTTGGTGTTTGGAACACCATGCATTTGGAAGCTTTCATTGGTAGAAAGCAGGTCTTTCTACCAATAAGAATCAAGCAGGGCTGTCAACCATCCGTTGGCAGACCCTTTAGAAATAGATATCAGTTTAGGGAAAAGGTCCGTTCATAATTTCAATAACAGTTCTCAATTTTACCTTAAAGCTACCTTTTAGCTTGTACTCTATAGGTTTAACTATACTTGCGGGTCGCAAGTATACTGAATCTAAGTGTATTAGACCTACGCTTCCTCATACACGTGCGCACACGTGTAAGCCGGTAGTGGGCCAAGGTAGGCCCATTACAAAGAGCATCTACAGCGGTTGGGACTTATCTCAAGACCAAACAGGCCTTTTAAGACTGCAAACGTTAAGATATGTCGGTGTTGAGGTGGTGTGTCTCCACCAAGAGGAACCAGCGAAGTCCTTTTTATATTCTTGATCAATCAGGTCAACTTTCAGGTTGAAGGAAACGACGGAGTGGAGCTACCATCGGTGTTCGACGGGTTCGACGACTCGGACGAAGAATACTACGTCACCTACATGACAAGGGACGAAACCAGAGAAGCCAAGCCCAAACATGGAGGCTTTGACGAAGGGACAAGGATCGTGAAAAGTATGACACACCACAGAAACACAAAATATGATATGGTGGCGCCGTGCGTAACACTTACTCTCCTCATATTCCTCAGGTGTGAGGCATACGGTTATAACCGTGCGTGGTGCATGCAACCGTAGCAGTGAACTAGCGCTCGTTTACGAACGACGAAGAAAATATTATCGTGGCTTCATTCGCGGCCTATTTTCCTACTTCCTACAGAACCGATGCACCCTGTGACGCCCACTATTATTCCTACTTTCTGCTTCCGATTGCACACTATTCCTCGGCTTCCACAGCCATGCACTCCTACGTTAACTCCTACAAGCAGATGCTCTTGCCACGATTCTTCTTCGTATTTGAGCCACTTGCATCTCGTCCATTTCAGCGAAGACATCTTCACTTTGCCGAAGGCCACTAGCACTCAGCAGTAGGCGGCTACGTAAATTGACCGGTTCATCCACGACTCTTCTTCATCTTTGGTCCATCCGCACCAAATGAGCTTATGGCGCGCTTTGTCTTTGTTGTCTTCGGTGAAGTGTTTTCGTCAGTTTCCTGAAGCACATCGTCATCCAAGCCCTTTCTAGTGGGCGCCGCAACATTGATCGATCGGCACGGAGAGATGTCTTGGTTAAACGCAGCCTTCAACGCCCATCCCTCAGGGATCGTGAGATCAAGTTCTACATTCGATCCTGGGCATGTTGTATCAGCAATTCCGGCATACGCATCAACCTTTCCCCGCTCAATCGCAAGAACATGATATAGTGTTTCTGGCGTCATTCGATTCGCATCGCGCTGCCACAAGGCGCACTGCATTTGAATGCGCTCGATAACCAGTCTGGGCCTGTGAACATCTCTATGTTGGAACTAATCGCGTCCAAACCGCAGATGGGCTACGCTGTATGCCACTCACCACTTCATATCGCCCTGACAAGTTGCTCATACTGCGTCCCAATATCTACACCGTCAAATGGTCAATGAGTATCGACGACAACGGATTCAAGAAGTCTAAATAATAGTTTTACTCATACTCCTACACTGCCCGCCAAGTGT
>JAHWLE010001147.1:0-13614 GCA_024679135.1 Phytophthora foliorum
GAGCGGGCACGGCCGCGCTGGGCGTCTTGGCGCTGGACGCCTTGGAGCCTCGCGCCTTCTTCTTGCGCGAGGGGGCCGCATGTCTACCGGATGCAGCGGAGATGCTCGAAGGCTTTCTACCAGCGGCGGCCGCGCGAAGCTGTCGATGGTCGAGCATGGAGTGGCTGGGCCCGCTTAAGGCGGGGGAGAACAGCACCGCCAGCTCCTCCTCCGACAGGGAAACGGCGTCCAGCATTGGTCAAGTACGGTGTCGAAGGCGAAATCCTAAATGGCGATTGAAGCGCGGCAGCTGCACGCCGGTGGGTTGGCCCTTGACAGCGGGTGCCCACAGACAGGCCCCGGTCGATCATAGACCGCGCTCCGGAGCTGAGGAGCGGAGCATTTCAAGTTTGCGCGATTCAATGTGGGACCATGGGACTCCGCGGGAATCAAGCTGGCCGAGCGACAACCGAGGCTGGAAATGAATCGCGGACGACCATGCGGACGAAATGACGTGCTGGGACGTTAGACGATGGTGCCCTCCCCTTCGCAGGAGCCTGCGCATAGCGAGCATCGTGCGAAGGAATGGGGCAGGAGCTCCGAATGTGAATGCCCAAGTGCAGCGGTTGCAGTGCTGTCCAAGCAATTGTGTCGTGTGCCGCTGCAAGCTAGTCGCGACGCTCAGAAGCTGAAGCATCTGGGCGAATTCTGGCGCTTTAGTCGGCGGCTAGTAGCCGCTCTGCTGCTACTGCGGCGCTGTCGCTCCGGCTTTCGTGTTGCAAGCCCACCGCAACGTCCCACTTATCTGAAGCTCGATTGACCCACGCTGGAATCGACCATCGATGCCTGTTCCTCTGGCGAACGCTGCGACCGGGGTGCCGTCCTGGATTTATCGGACGCATCTTCGTGAACACTACGGAACAAGTGCCTAACGCCTTTCGCTCGAGGAAGCTCTGCACGTGGTGCAAGCCGTCAAGACTTGACTTAAGCGTACTATTTGTCGGCGCTTTGTGGTATCGCTATTTGTGAGCAGCCCCGCAGCGTGAATACTTTGGTGACAAACAAATCTTCTCGGTGTTGGTAGGCAACACCAAGCAGGGGCCAGGTCGCGGTTCACGCTGCGGCAGCTGCAGGCTGGTAAACGACAGCGGTTCACGGACGACCCTGCTCGACAAAACTGTAATCAGGCAGAGCTACAGCTTGTCACCGACAGCGTCAGTGGTGGACTTTTGCTCGCATTGCAATCGTGTCGCAAATTGCGAATGGATCGCAGCAAGAAATACCCGACCGCCAGTGTTCATCCAAACCCCATCGTTCGTGCTGTTCATAGTGTACGAAGAGTTAATAACCTCGCCGAGGTTGGCTCGAAGTTCGAGCCTCGAACGCACCTCCTTCGAACACCAAGACTCGTCTTTACCTGTCCAAAACGTCAAAGAAGCGGCGATTGCTGTCGCAGACCATTTTGTGCACGATTGCCTTCAGTCCACCCGTGACCAAGATCGTGATCTTTGCAGAAACTGCCCAAGTATGCTGGCACTCCAAACGCCAGCATCAGCCCCTGGATCGGAGGCTCTGGGAAATTGCCAGTGGCAATGCTACGGTGTACATGTAGCACGCAGATGATTGTAATGTATCAAAGCAAGCACGGAAAATGGTGTGACGATTCGTATTTGCTTTTGTTGCTGCCCGCTACGAAGAACTCGACACTGCTGGCGTCGGTGGGACAGTGTCGGCCAACTCACCAACAGATCGGATCAGCTCATTTCCGCAGTGTGGACAGCCCTCATCTTCTTCGTCGAAGGCTGTCAAGTCCTTCCGAAAGGGTTTGCGGCATTGCTTGCACACGAAGGCCATTTCGGCGGCAGTCTGCTGTCTATGATCGCTCAGCTCGAAGTGGCACTCGCTGCAATCGAACCAGCGGTTGCAACACGGTGCTCGAAATGAAACCTGCACTTGCACGTGAGCACAAAGTCTGCATGAAGCGTTGAAGAGGTGCAATTGCCTACCTGCGCATTGGGAATGTGCTTGCACATGGCCGAATTGAGGGCGTGTTGAGAATATGATCACGCAGGAGAGTGTGCAGGTGTATTCTTGAATCCGCTATTCCTAGTCATGGGATGTTTCTCGTGTTTGTGGAGTACGAAGATCATGCGTCTGTCGATCATGGTCTCAAAGTCGAAATTGCAGCGAGATCACAAGAATGGCGTCGGCACTGATGGCATTTGTGCAAGGGCTTGGGGCCGAAAAACAAGACGATGATACCACTGAGAACGAGAAGAAGCCGACTCCAGTGCGAGATGCGGACGAGGTCAATGAGGCGGAGGAAGATATGTTCGGGGACAGTGGCGACGAACAAGAGCCACTCTACAAAGCACCGACGCTATTGGAGGTTGCCAAGCAAGAAGCTACTTCTGCCACACCATCACTTTTGCAGGTTGCTCAAAGTCTCGAGAACCAAGTCGCGCAGCAGATTGACCAGCTCAAACCGACGCTGGCAGCGTTGGCAGCAGAAATGAACCAAGAGGAACACGCGCGTGAAGCGACTAAAGCTCAAGATGACAAGGCTCAGCGCGCTCTCGGAGCTGCTAGCTCGGAGGTCAGAGCCGAACGTGTCGCGCAGCGCAAGGATAAAGTTGGATCGGGTCTGAAAGCTGCAGTAGCAGAACAGCAGCAACAGTACGAAGAAGACGAATTTGAGGATGACGCTGCAAGTGTTCGCGCTGCAGCAGAAACCCTGGCAGCAAGCGTTGCCAAGGCAAAGTCTGTCGGCCACCGATCACCCAGCCGGACTCGCGCGAGGGCCCCGAAGAAAGTGCCTACTTCCAGCCAGTCCATGAGCAAGCTCGAGTTGCAACGTGAAATGCAGGATAAACTGAGCGCATTCCAGTTCCAGCAACTGTCGATCACCCAGCGGCGCCTATTTCTCGCATCGCTGGCTCAAACAGAGAGCAGTGACAGTGGAAAACCAAAGAAGCGAGTTGCTAACCGAGAGGCGTTGAATGAGCTAGCAAAAGACAAATTCACGCGTGCCCGTCAGAAGCAGACGCCGCGGCATGAGTTCGCGCGGTTGGATGACAACCGCCACTGTCGATTTACTCCACGCCTGCACAACAGCTCCAGCAAGAAGAAGCCCTCGAACAACGATTCTGATGAGGAGGAGGGGCCAGGAGGCAGAAGAGGTGCCGCTCTTCGACGCAACGAGGATTTCGTACGGCGAATGGAGGCAGCGGAGCGAGCTCGTCGGGAACAACTCCGCCGAACACGTGAAGAAGCCGCTTATTTGACACGCGTGGACAAAAAGGAGTGTCCTAGCTGTGGCAACCCGCAGTCGTATTCGGAGCTCACGCAGAAGCGCAAGAAGTGTCCGAACTGCGGAGTCACGTACAAGAGCCGCATTGCCTGGGTAGGTTGTTGCAAGCAGGTGGCCATTATTTGAGTGGCACTAATCCTCGTCATTCTGCTTCGTGTGCTGCTCCAGAGCGACGTCGCAAAGGAGTTTCTCGCGCGCATGGAGGAGTTCGAGCAAAGTCGCAAGACGAAGCAGCGCGAGCAACAGGAGGAGAGCGAACGTAGAGACGCTTTGAGCTGTGCTCCCGAGGACGACGAAGACGTGAAGAAGACGTGGGAGGAAGTACGCGACGAGTTCCTGGGACGTCTGCAGTTGGATCTGCAGTACCGTGAGTTGTCTCGAGCCGCCATTTGGCACGAAATCCAGCGCGAATGCTCCTTCTCGCCCTCCATCACACGCCGAGCGCGTCAGGTATGTTGTGCGTTGCGTTGCAGTTGCTGTCGGTTCCTCGCTGACTAAATTTTGTATCTTCAGCTGGAACTGGGCGACTTTGACGAGCGACTGCGACGCGATCTGGACGAGCGTCGACTGCGTCGAGAGCAATTTGCCGCGAGAGCGGACGCCGCTGCGGCTCGGGAGCGAGAATTTGAGCGCCGCAACACATCCAGGAAGCACTACGCTCCGTCCGCTCCGTTCCAGGAGCGACTGCGCAAGGATCTCGAGAAGCGCCGGGCTCGCGAGCGAAGTTGAAGTCCACACAACATGGCTACTTTTTTTAATTTCGGGGATCCCTTAATTTCGGTCCTTAGTTTCGGTTTTGTACTCGCTTTCCAAAATGGCAGGTGGAGCTCGGCAGACGGCCTCATCGTCGCGCCACGCGCCACCGCTCCCGTTCGACCGCAGGCAGAATGAACCTGTGCTCGTGTATCCACCCGATCCCGGTCATAGCGGGTCCCTCACGGCGCTGCAGTCGCTGCCGAACAAGAGCGTAGCGGTCGTGGGGATCCTCAGCGCGAGCTTGTCGTCCTCTTCGCGCGCCTTCGCCTTCGCCAATCGCGTCATCGGCCGCTGCGTCTTCCGAGACGACGAGATGCAGTTCGCGACCGCTGTGAAAGACAACCGCCTAGCTGCCAGTGTCCACCTCTTCTACGACGACGAGGCCAGATGCATCTACCTGCTGGGCGTGGCACGGCCCGAGAGCTTGTGCTTCAGTCCTCCTGCGACGACCAAAGCAGCGACGCCGAGTGGGAATAGTAAGAGCAAATCGACAGGTCGGTGGCAGTCCGTGAGTGACGAAGAGCAGAGCGAGACGCAACGGGTACGCAACGAGGTAGAAGCGTTTGAACGCGAGAAGCGCAAGATGCAGGTGCTGCTCTACTCCAGCTGCAACATGGTGATTGAGGTGAGGGAGAACGCGCGAGTGACGACAAATGTGCTGAAAGAGGTGCGTGCGCTGGCAGCGGAGAAGGCTCAGCTGCAGAATTTCATGCCGACCAAGCACTCGAAGCGTGACGGCGGGCACTCGAAGCACTCGTCGTCTTCATCGAGTGGAGGAGGAAATGCGTTCACCCCTGGGCGCTGTGTACCGCTGGTGCTGTACGTTGTCCCGGCCCCCGACGAGATTGTGCACACTTCACTGAAGACTCAGGGCTCAGGACCTTCGCGATCCGCTACGGTGGCGTTTTGCAAGTCGCTCGAGGGGCGCTTGACCACGCTGTTCCGATCGCTTCGTAGCAGCACTGTTGGATCCGTGCGCATGCGCGATACTCTCAGTGCTGCCAATTTGAGCAAGGAACGACGCGTGTTCAACATTGACCCTGCACACGGCGTGGTGGTGGTGTCTAGACGTACAGCCACCGCGGACGGACGAGCCGAGGCGCAGCTTGAGGATCTCCTCGATGCTTTGGATGCAGATATCTCTGCCGATGACATTCTGAACGACGAGTCGTTGCTGCAGCCGCTGGCGGACGATGATATGGGGTTCCAGCGGCTGCACCAGTACTTGCGAAAGTATCTCGATCTTCTGTTCTCGTTCTCTCCCAGTGGCAGCAAGGATGGCGGACGCACCGAGCTGCTGAGTCCACCGCAGTGGCTGAAGGCCTTCCACGGACTTGTCAAGAGCTACAGCCGCCTGGACTCCAAGCGGAGACAAGAGATGACTGCACAGGAAGCTGCGGGCAGCGGCCTTGGCGCGTCGGATGGTCTTGGGCCGGCGTCGCTATCAACGTACCAGTTCGACCCGATGAGCTGACGGTAGACGAAGCAGGACCCAGCTCCAAGATACGTTTTCAGCTCTGACGCGTGAGCTATCATAACCAATATACTATGCGATACCAAAGGTACCATTGACTTGGCTTCACTATAGCGTTCTGCTTCGCGCCAGATGTCCATCACCTCAACCACGAAGAAATTGCAGGGAGAAGACGCCGCGCCTGGTCGTCCAGATCGAGATCCCCCCAGTCTCCTCCGCCATGTTTCTCCGGTCTCTCTACGGCTCGCGCATGCCCCAAGCGCTCCACGTACGACGCACGTCGCTCTACAGTTAACTCGCGTCAATATATTTCACGGTTTTCGTCTGTGTGCAGCCTCGCGTGGACCCGCAGGCGTCCAATTACTGGGAGGAAGACACCGCCAGCTCCCGAGAGATCGCACGGGCCATGGATGAAGCGGACGCCGAGCTCGAGGACGAAGGCAAGAAGAAGAGCAGCAGCGTCTTGGCGGCGGCTCTGGCCGGAGACGAGCACGCCGGTCGTCGCCACTCGGTGCCCCCGCTGTCGTCCCAATTGGCGGCGCTGCTGGGTCCTGACGGCATGGCGCTGGAGGACATTGAAGGCCTGCGGGTGGAGGACATGGGCTCCTCGCCCCTCAACGCGCAGCTGTCGCCCGCCGGCCTCATTTCCATTGCTGCTGCCGACATCGACGAGGCGGCCACGAACAACTCCCACAACGTGCCCCCGGTCAATGGGGAGCTGGACTTGGCGTTTATCCGCTCACTGCGTCAGGCGTCGACGGATGTGGTCGAGACGGAGGTGGACGCGCGTAGTCCTTCGCAGTATGTTTTGAGGTTTTCGACTCGAGTTGACGGGCGAGAACTGAGTTTGTTGTTGTGAACATGGTGCAGTGCGGTGAATACAGCGATTAGTCAGCTACTCAGATCCCTTCCTGCGTCTACCGGAGCTGCGTCGGAGGAGTCGCGCGCGGATGCTGAAGCTGTTGAGAGTGAGAACAAGCTCTTCTCGCTGGTCCGTCGTCACCTGCAGATACTCGGATCAACCTCACCATCGTCGTCGACGCCTGCGGCTGATAATGAAGCGGAGGGTCAGAGCAAGTTGCGTTTTCTGTCGCTGCTCCGTCGCATCAATGAGCTCCGCTCGCAGCAAGTCGATGTACGTAACTTTTACGAGTTTTCCTTTGTGTCTTGCTACTAACGGTGTCTGGATGGTGATGGAGCAGAACGAGAGCTGGGATGGTCTGCCGTACCCTCAAATCATTGCGCTGCCAACGTTTAAGTACCAATTGCGTGAGCGCCACGAGGATGGGAATCAGGCGGAAGAGGACAGCGAGGTTAACAACACGGTTTGTGCGGTGTGCTGTGACGAGTTCGAAGCGGAGGAAGAGGTGCGCGCACTACCGTGTCTGCACTTCTACCACCGCGAGTGCATCGACCAGTGGCTCATGTGCCACAGAATGTGCCCTATCTGCAAGCACGTCGTTGCCGTCTATTAGGTTCTTGAGCCTCAACGCGTTCCGGCGCAGTACTTCTCATTCTCTTGGGGGCTTTCGTTACTGTGTGTGTGTGAAAGCGACGAAGTATACCTACCACCGTAATGTATAACAGAAAAACTTTGTGAGGAAAGACAATAATGCATATGCATGTATTCGTTCACAGCCTTCAGTCTCCTTTGCTTCCAGCGCTTCAAGTATAACACCCAAGCTCGTGAATCGAGCCTCATTCTCACGTCTCGCTCCTAGGCCATAAGCAGCCTGCGCTTAATGATCCAAGATGCGCAGGTTGCCCGTCACCACCTTGTTTTCAAGCACAGTTCCTTCGGGCAGATCAATGTGAGCACCCTCGTTCGCAACAAGAATTACTGTCCCCTGTTTATCCACAACACACAAGATATCCCGATGAGTTCTTGGTCGATTTGACAGCAACGAGAAGTAGCCAATGCTTACTTACCTTGAGTGTGATGTTGGAGCCGAACTTGACGTCGCCGGCCACCGTGAGGTGGTCTAGCTCCGTGATGTTGGGGATACCGTGTCCGAAGCGCGCTAGGTACTCCTTGGCGCTTTGAAACTCTAGCCCAAGCTTCACGATAGGAATCGTAGGGGTGGTGCGAGCTGGGTTCATGATCAGGCTACCATGCTTGATCTGGTACAGGTTTGACTGCACGAGGAATAGGTCCGACGACGATTTCACAGGCAGAAAACGCGAACGCGGCACCTTAAGCCCAATGAAGTTCTTGAAAAGGTGGATCGCCTCACCTGCTGCAGTTTCCAGCTGAACAACCTTGTGGTTCTTCACGGTGCGGAAGGTGACGAGGGGCTCAATGTCAATGAGATCCTGGGCCACCAGCCGCTGGATTGCCCGCAGATTCACCCAAAGGTTGTTCGTGTTAAAAGTCTCGAACTTGTTGATGGCACGGAAATCATCCATATGCTCCGGTGGCACCTGGCTTGCTTCCAGGAGATGAGGTTTGTCCTTGTAGCTCACAAGTGTTCCGCCCTGCACATCAGCACGAGTCTTCTCGGTCACCTCCATTACGAATTCGGATTCCTCATTGATCATGTGGTACAGCATGTCCAGGTTCACCGTTGCGCCCAGGTTGTCCACGTTCGAGATGAAAATGTACTCCTTGCCTTGGTTGATCAGGTTCTCCAGCAGTCCAGACTCAAACAACGCGTTGTAAACATCACCGTGGCCTGGAGGGAACCATTTGTCCCGTGTCGAGCGGTCATACTTGGTGTTCGGCAGCGGGAGCATCGTCTCCTTGACGATAAACGGGTAGCAACTCTGGTTGAACGTGTGGATGCTCAAGTTGTGCATGCGGTACTTGCGAATGATGCGCACCGTCTCCTCGTGCGTGTTGAACGAGTTCATGAGCACAAGCGGCACATCCACACCATACACGCTGTTCAGGTACTGTCCCAAGCAACGCACCATCGTCATTAGCGACCAAACACTGTCAATACCAAGCGAGCGGGCGTACCTCCACTTGGCGCACAGTGAGGTCAAGGAACGACAGGTCCTGGCGCACTTCAATGGCGCTCTTGGGTCCTTCGCAGCCCAGCGTCGTGCCCAGACCGCCGTTGAGCTTGAGAATCACCTGCACATCGACACGACCCAGCGTGAGCTTAAGTGGCATCACAGAACGTTCATCTCTGACGTACCAGCTTGTCGAGCAGCTCGTGACGGAGGTTCATGTCGTTGGGGCAGCTCTCGACCGACGTGTTGCTCGTGAGCATGCCGTTCGTGGGCGGCTTCACCGAGTTCCTGCATTGCACACCGCGTCAGCCGCACACCAGAGAGAGGGGGAGGAAGAGCCTCATTGCCGCACCAGTCGATGGCGGTCTTTTTGACCTTGGAGTACTTGCGGAAGAGCTTGAGGAAATTCTTCCGCTGGCGGTTGCCCATGAGCTCCTGCGACGCCAGCGCCTGCACGCAGCACGAGAGCATTAGTCAGTGGGTTGCAGTGTGAGGGAGGCCTGGGAGCGCCCGCACCTCGGCCATCTGGTCGTCCACGGAGAACCGCGCCGGCATGTGCGTCTTGTAGTGCATGGCTGGCTCTCGTCAAGTGTCGGGAGGGAAATGAGTTGCGCCGCCGCAGATGCAAGTGAGGATGAACCTGTGATGATCGCGAGCTGAAGGGCCCGTGTCCTTGCAGCAGAGATGGGAGTTCGTCACTCTTCCGAAACTGTGGCGTGCGACATAGCCGGTGCGAAACTCAGAAATTCGAAGAGCTCCGACCTTTTTGGATCGCGGAGGTCACTTTTTGCTGCAAGAGGATGGCAAACTTGGCTTCCGCTCGCATGGGGGAGGTGCGGCCGCTGCTCGCACGCTCCGTGGGCTCGTCCCAGGGCTCGGCGTCCAGTTCCAGACGCGTGCACATCAACCGCTGGCACAGCCTCAACGCCCCGCAGTACTACGAGAGCATCTACAACACCCGTGCGTGGTGCTTGGCGTCCGTGGGCCTGTCATTGGTATTGACTGACCTGTTCTCTGTCGGCTGCAGTGCTCAACTATGCGCCCGCCAGCGTCGTGGCGTTCGGCGGACTGGCGCTGCTCATCGGCGTGTTCGTGCTGATCCACACGCAGCACCTCGTGGCCACGGCGGATCTCCCGCGCAGCTCCCTGGAGGCGACAAGTCCTCGCGCGGAGGTGTCTGCGGTGCCTCGGATTCACGCAGACGCCAGCAACTGCTCGGAGTTGTGGATCGAGCAGCGCATTGACCACTTCTCGTGGCTCGCAGCCGAGGCAGTAGAACCTGCCACTGCCGGTGACGCACCTAGCGGATTGCCAGCGACGTACAAGCAGCGATACTTGCTGAACACGCAGTTCTGGGACCCCAAGGAGAAGAAGGCGCCCGTGTTTTTCTACACGGGCAACGAAGGCGACGTGACACTGTATGCCAATCACACAGGACTCATCTGGGAGAACGCTCAGACGTTCAAGGCGCTCATCGTGTTTGCCGAGCACCGCTACTACGGAAAAAGTTTTCCGTTCGGTGACAAGTATATGGACCACCTGGCCTACCTCACGCACGACCAGGCGCTCGCTGACTACACGGAGCTTATTTACCGTCTGCAGAAGAAGTACGATGCATTTAATCACCCCGTCATCGCGTTCGGCGGTAGTTACGGCGGCATGCTGTCGGCTTGGTTCCGCATGAAATACCCGAGCGTCATTACAGGTGCGATCGCTGCTTCTGCGCCTATCTACGGCTTCAGCGGGTTCCCGGATTTCGACGGCCAGAAGTACTGGCAAGTGGTAACGCGCGACGCAAGTCCTGCGGCAGGATCAGCTGAGAATTGCGTGCCCAATGCTCAAAAGTCCTGGGCTCAGATTTTCGAGTTGGCCAAAACAGAGAGTGGTCGGGCCACGCTGTCATCATTATTCAGGCTGTGTGAACCGCTGACGAAAGAGGAGCAAGGCGAGGATCTGGCGATGTCGGTGCTACTCGCCTTCGACACTTTGGCTATGGGCGACTTTCCGTACCCGTCCAGCTACCTCACGGGTGGTGCAGTGAACCTTCCAGCTTGGCCCGTTCGCGAGGCGTGCTCTCATCTGGCTGGTGATTTCCTCACGCCAGACGAAGGTCGAGAAATTGTTAATACGACGTTGCTGGAGGCACTCCGCGACGCAGCCAACGTCTACCACAATGCGACGGAGGACCTGGCCTGCTTTAAGATCCCGACTCTGTGGGATTATGATGGTATCTGGGACTTCCAGTACTGCACAGAGATGCTGCCGCAGGAGACGTATTTTAGCACCAACGGCGAGACTGACATGTTCTGGCCGCGCAACACCACGTTCGAGGAGATCCGCGCGCACTGCCAGCGCGACTGGCACACGACGCCCGACCCGGACGGCGTCCGCATCAGCTATGGCGACGAGATGCTGCGGTCGGCCTCCAACATCGTGTTCAGCAACGGCCTGCTGGACCCCTGGAGCAGCGCCGGCGTGCTGCACGCCCCGAAGGACGCCAAGGTGACGATCGTCGAGATCGCCGAGGGCGCTCACCACCTGGACCTCTTCTTCAGCCACCCGAAAGACCCGCCCTCGGTCATCGCGGCGCGCAAGACTGAGGTCAAGATGATCCACGCGTGGATCGACGAGTTCGGAGCGTACAAGTTGCGAGGTTGAAGTTGGTGTAGCCATCTCTCGATCGCACCGTACACTTTCTGTAAAGTGCGATTTGTTTAAAGATCTTATTGCAAAGTGTGAGGTGTGCGCACAATATCGTTTTTCGGCCAATCACGGCATCTTGAAACTATGAAATTTGACTTGAGATATTGTCAGAACAGCTAATATGGGCCGCAGCAGTGAAATGCTGTGAGCCGAACTAGAAAAATTGGGACTGTGCCGCACGGATCGCTGCCACGCGGTCAATTTTGAAGGAGACTGACGATGGCGCTCTCGAGTCGGCTGCTGGCCGTGTGCGGCGCCGCGCTGCTGCTGCTGTCGCTGTCGGTAGACGCCGCGCTCAACGTGAACATGAAGCTGGTCTCGTCGCGCGTGACGCTGACGGCGGACGCGCTGGAGGTGGCCGTCGTGGTGACGCCCAAGCAGCCCAAGCTCAAGCAGCTGACGCTCGAGACGCTCGTGGACACGTCGGGCGCCGCGGTGCTCTCGGATCTGGTGCGTGGCGGTAGAGGGGGTGTAATACTATATTGGCACTAACGGGGGGTGCGTACAGACGCTCAAGGGCGACGGCAGCAAGTTCGTGACCAAGCTCACGGGCGACAAGAAGCTGCAGGCTGGCATGTACAAGCTCAAGGTGGCGGCGGTGGACGAGGAGACCAAGCAGAGCGCCTACGAGGTGCTGCAGCTCAAGGTCACGGCGCCCGTGGACGTGGCCAGCGCCAAGGTGAACGGCAAGGCGCTGAAGCTGGGCAACAAGCTCTCGGGCCAGAGCTTCAACGCCGCCGCCGAGGACGCACTCAAGATGGAGGTGGCGCTGCAGCAGACGCACGACAAGACGCCTGTGGTGGCGCACCAGGCGTTCCTCCGCTTCACGCACGCCACGGAGAAGACGGAGACGTACTTCGTGCTGACGGCCGGCAAAGGCCTGACCCACAGCACGACGCTGCAGTTCGCGGCGCTCAGCAAGAAGTTCGGGTACAACTCGGGTACGCACCACGTGGAGCTCATCCTGGGCGCGTCCACCTTCGAGAAGGCTATTGTGTGGGACCTGGGCAATGTGGAGCTGCAGCTTGGCGCGGCGCCGCCCGAGACGCCCTCTCCATTGTACAAGAAGCCGCTGCTGTACGAGAGTGACACGACGTTGAAGGCGCTGCCCGAGATTTCCCACGTCATGCGCGAGCAGGACCCGCGACCGCCTGTGGCCGTGTCGATGGCTTTCATGGGCGCCGTGCTGTCCCCGCTCGCCTTCTTCCTGCTCTTTGTGGCACGTCTGGGGCTCAACGTGAAGCGTCTGTTCGAGGGCTCTGTGTTCGTTTTTGGCTGCGTGTTCCTGGTGTCTCTGGGCGGCACCTTGGCTCTTTTCGGCTTCTACTGGCTGGAGCTGACCATGTTCCGCACCCTGGGCTATCTCAGCGTGCTGGGCTCCGTGAACCTCTGGTCGGGCCACTTGACGCTCAAACGTCTCGCTGGGGCCCCCGCCAAGAAGACCACCAAGGTGGAATAGAGGGGAGCACAAGAATTGCAGGCGCCGTTTTGGCTTGTTGCCGCCGATAGTGACAGCATCATAGCTACGATGCGACGGATGAAATGAAAGAGTTTGTGTGCCTTGCACGTGGAAACACCCGTATGACCAAAGGTAAAATTCATTCTCATGTCGTTATCTCTTGGCGTTTAGGCTTCGAAGGAAGCAGCTTTCACGCCGCGGACAGCCTCGATGCCTGCTGGATGGAGGAAGTCCCAGGACCACCGTGTGCAACCGAGCAGCTACACGCGTCACACTTCGTCGTACGTGGCGGCGAGCACCGGCCGGTGCTGTAAAGGTTCTAGTGTCTGGATATTGCCCCCACGCTGCCCGTGCTTCTCCCACCAGCGGACAGCGCAGTTCAGTGGCAATGCGAATATCGAATCGTCGACACCCCCGGCAGCATGAGGCGGCTGAAGCGCCGAGGCGTTGGGACGTGCGAGGTTCAGCCGCGCCGTCGCAAGCGATCTTTTGGGAGGAAGGTCTCAGCGTGAAGTCGCAGCCACCGCGATGGCAATTGAGCAAGTTGCCGTGCAGTAGTCAGCACTGAGCCAGTCGTGGCCAGTCGGCACCGTACCACTTCCGCCGTCCGAGCCGAAACGCGTCTTCCCTCCTGCGACGGTTGCCTTCTATAAGTAGTCCGGACGTCGCCCCTCCTCGTCTACGCACTCACTTCAACTTTGTTCAAAATGCATACCCTTCTGTAACCGTTCGTATCAACCTGAGATGATACTGATATCGTACTCGTTTAACACTTTTCAAGACACAATACCCGGCTGAACCTAATGCCATCGAAAACGCTGGCCCCAACTTTCCGCGGAATGCAGAAACCGGAAGGAGAAACGTCCGCCGCCCCGAGCTCGCGCAGTGGTCAGCCTCGCGGCGCGATGCCGGCCCAAAAGCGGCTCGGACAGGCGCCTTCATTCTCGCAAGTTACACGGCCATGAGCAGCCCGCAAGC
>JAHWLE010001148.1:0-13598 GCA_024679135.1 Phytophthora foliorum
CGACAGACCAAGTTAGATTTTGGTGGCTTCAAAGCAAATGAGAATGAATGTATACCCTCCACGTTGGATACAACACGCCTATTAACGCTAGCTTCGCGTGGCCGCGATGCAGTGAGGCGCAGAAGACGTTGGTATGGCGAGAGGCGTTCCTGCAATACCGGTTCACTTTCAGGTAGATGTTGCGTCGCCGTGGTAGACATTTCAGGTAAATTTGCGTTGCCTTGGAAGAAACAGAGTCGACTGTTGTAGCCACAAGACCTGCCGTAGCGTTTCACCTTACCACCTCGCTTACTTGTGCAGGTTGTGACTGCTTCCCTTTTCTTGCCTGGCATTGTGAGAAATGAAGAATGACGTCGTACTTTTATCGCGACCAACATGAAGTGCGTTCGATACTACACTGTAGTGTGGCCGAACGAATCTTGAGGTGCTCCTACCTACCAACATCGAGCCATGTACGCATCATCCCTTTAGCAATTTAATGCCACATTCGAAAGATACAGGCGTGAGCCCGTACTTCTCTTTAAACTTCAATGTAGCCACAAAGGCAAAGTGCTGCCGCCGCCACATGTGGCCTCGTTTCCTCGATGCTCCAATGCGAGTTGAGCACAAACAATAATTCTTATTCTACCTGTAGCCTTCAGCTACGACATAAATAAAGCTATTGCAAGCCACGGGCTAGCTGGCACGACGCAAAGCCCGCTATTAAATACGCACAACACAAAAGTCTGCGCAGTGCAGTACACACAGTCAGCAGCTTAAGCTTCGGGGCGATAGCTATGGTTGCAGTAGAATCTTGGAATAGACGTTGTTGTATCCACATCCAAGGCTACTAAAACTTGAGTGGACGTCGTGCACTATGAAACGGATCCCAGCAGGGAACCGTGCAGTCATGTTCTATAAGCCGGTAACCCGTGAAAGTTAGCGCATCTGCATATCTGCCGAACGTAGTATCAGCTGCTCTCTTCGTGTAAGCGCCCTAATTCGCATCAGTATGCCACAGGTGTCAGACGTAGACTAAAGACGCAGACATATTGCTCAGTTTTGCATTTGCTATCTGGTGAGCACTACCCACTTCAAACGTTTCCGGCAGCACACTACGCTCCGTCACTATCTACCACGAACACCAAATGTTCGCTCGTCGTAAGCTCAAGACGCGTGGATCCATCGTCCTGTATTATGCGGTCCCTGAAAATACGGTCGACTACATGCGATCGCTATCGCGCGATGACCAGACCTTCTGGATTCATGAGTCATGGGATGGTGCCATTCACGACAATTTCCGTTTTCGAGCCTTCGTGCCGGATACCTTAGCCAGAGAGCTGGCGCTCTACATCAAGCGATTCTACAAAACGTTCTTCACTGATGGTTTTACAACGGAGTGGCGATTTCTAAAGACGGCTGGGAGTGCTGAAGACCAGCTTATTCGCCGTGAATTCACGTCGGGAGAGGAGCCAATGAATGCCTGCAGTGTTCCGGGATCGCTACTTGTGGCGACACAAGACAACACCTATTTCTACGGCTACGGCTGGAACCGTCAAGTACCTTTGCGATCGGACCAGCAAATTATTGAGCTCAACAAGGGCGACATCGTGCAATTCAGAGGCGACTACTTGTTCGGAGGAGCTGGAAGTGCTGCCAACAACGTGTGTATCCATGCTTATTTGGACACCCTACATCACCCTCGTCTCGAGTATCATATACCCGAGTTCGTAGCTGTGAGAGACAACACCCGTGATATCGACGATGTGTTCTGCTACGTCTGGAACTGCCCATACATTGACAGCAGTCTCAAAGCGCTGCTGAAGCACCTGAACAACTTCCATGGCTTCTTCTTCAACCACCCCCCGCACACGGCACCATAGCGGATGCTGCAACGACGGCTATCTCCCCAGGAAGATCGACGCCAACAAGCACTACGTGTGCGAAGTGCATATCTAAGTTTACCAAGTGCAAATTACTTGTCGAAATGTATTATATAATACGTGCTGATTCATGTGGCAATCGTCTTCAGTTACCTAGATTCTTTATTCGCACTATTGCTCTAGTTCATACAGCTAGACGATGTCGAATACGCAGGCTGATGAACGCTGGTACGTGTTACTGCGGGGCGGTTGCTACAATCCAATGCACACGCTCCTTGTTGTGGATGTAACAACATCGCAGCAATGGCCATCCATAAAGCAGCCAAACGTGCGCAGCACGCTACAATGAAACATGATGTCCACCGTCTCCCTGCGAATTTCTTGTGCGCGACTAATGCTGGTCGTGCGTGTCTTGCTCCACCGCTTCAAACTATAGTACATAATACTATGGGAGATATTTAGGCAACTAACCACCACACGTAGTCAAATGGTGTATTAACTGCGCAGCGTCGTTATGGTCTTATCGCTCAGCGCTATTAGCCGTTTTTCCTCCTGCAGTGCATCCTCCGGTGGGTGAGCCCACCGAATAATGTCTTGTGTTATTGGGCTAAGTGTTGTAAATGCAAAACGTGATGTTACTCTCGAAACCAACAAATAAGGTTGCTCTCGCTTGTTTGCAACAGCGGTTTTGGATCTCCACTCGGTGACCACCATTTTTCGTAGAGTTTCACCTTGTACTTTATACACAGTAGATGCTACTGCACACACGAAAGGAAACTGCTTAATTCGCACCTTTAGAGCACGAGGATTCCCGCGGAAGTTACCGTTTAGTGGAATTGAGCATTCGTTGTACGCTTGAGACTCGAACAGCAACGGAAATAAGTCTGTGTCATCACAACCTCGCATTGCGGCTGCAGTATCTCGACGTGGTAAGCGCACAATCACTGCAGGTGGTGCTACACTTGGGATTTTAACAACAACAAAAAAAACACTGTCATGAACTAGCCGAAAAGTAGTCTCCGGCTCGTAAATGATAGCTTGAAGCGTCCCAAGGGTTCCGTTAGCAACCATTTTCGCGGGCCTCACATTTTGAGAAACTCGAATTGGCATACCTATTATTAAGTCGAGATAAGGTGCCATGCGCCCGAATTTCGAGTCAGATAAAGCCATGGCCATTTGCCTTTCAGTACGATTCAACGCCGCTAGTTTGCCTTTGAAATCAGCGACCTCTCGTACTGGGTATTCGTTGGGGGCCAAAACCTTTGCTGTAGTTGCAATGAATAAGTTATTAATTGCAAGTCTTGTAGAATTGTCAGGTGTAACAAAGGTTGGTGGCACGCTGCCGTCAATCACAGAGTGTTCCAAAATGGTTTCCCGTTTCATTACACGTGAGTTAATAATATCAACAAATTCCGAAGTCCAAATTCCGAGTCGCGCCTGATGACACCCTCTCCCCCACTCGGGATCTGCATGGAAGCGCACAGAATCTTCGAGTACGACAACGGTTTGAAATGATCGCCATAGGTGATACCCAGCCTAGTCATTCACGTTTTGTTTTCGCTTTGAAGTAGGATTGCGATATAGAGGGTCTGCCCCAACAGGAGGTAATTGCAGGAAGTCACCAACAAGAACTATATGAACACCTCCGAATAATACATCTGGGACACGTTTGGCAATGCGTAACAACTTGTCCAGTTGAACAAGCTGTGCTTTTTTTATCATCGAAACTTCGTCGATTACAATCATGCTAAGGTTCACAACCATTTCGGCACAGTTTTGACGACGAAGCTGCAGCAAAAAGCTCGCCAGTGTTGTTCCTCCAATCAGAGTAGCAGCCTTCCCTGTTAGAGCAGTCTTAATGAGGCTATCCGACCGTCCCCAACTAGAACATAACATTTCAACAGCCTCAGTCACGCGGCTTTTACCAGTTCCACCTTCTCCACCGAGGAAGAAACGGAGTTGACCGGCCCGTAGTGCTGTACTGATATCACCACCCAAATACGCTAGTGTTTCTGCGTTTTTCCATCTAGTCAACAAAGCCGTTCCAGTTGCTTTGATGGCATGATGCTGCCTCTCATTCAGTGTAAACGACCTAGAAATATCTACAATCGTCGCAAACGTCTTACATTTTCTGGTGTACGAGATGTCGGCGTGACATTCGCGTCCCAAGTCATTGCTGATTCATTGAGTGCACCGTCCAGCAGTTCAATCACTTCAGTATCCCGGTCGTTAGTACTACGCGGTGCTGCAGAACTAATGAGAGCGTTATCTGTGCTGGGATCGGCAACCCACTTCCTCATATCGCTCACCGATGGATACTCATCGAAGGGTTGATGAGCGGTTGCATTTGCTGCTGTTCCGACAGCAACATCTTCCAGTAAATTAAACTCGCCAAAAGCACGCAGTATAGGCACAATTCGAGGCTCTGGCTGAGCTGCTGTTGGGTAAATCGATGGATTTAGAGAGCGGCTCTCTGGTATATGCATATTACCACCGGCCTGATCCCAATCACCGATGTCAGGTGCACTGTATTCGATGTCCTACGGAGTATCGTGTCGCAAGCATCGTCGTAAAACAAGTCATCATTGTCCTCATCCATCGAGTCTTCTGTGCCAGAATCATCATCATTTTGTACTACGCCGGACGAATTTGCGCTATCGCTCTTTATCTTGGCGTGGCTAGCGCCGCCATAGTAGTCTGTCATGTTGTTCATGATTGTTTTGACAAACGCACTACGCGTTCCTTCCCACCGAGAGTAAGCCTGCAGCCATGCATCAGCTGTAGCTGTCGGGGCTCCGATCAAATCAGCCAGTTCCCGAAACGATTTGAAAAGCACGAGTGATAACAAAGCGTGCTTGTATTGAAGTTCTAGCGAGGTTCCCTGCTCAACATACGGCAATCGGTTGCCGTATGTTGAGCAGGAACAGCATCCGTCCTGCGCTGGCTAAGACTGTTAGTATTTTTAAGTGGATGGCCCCCTAAGAAACGAAGCTTGGATTGCATGACATTCGTATCTCTCTTGCGATAGTAGCGCATCGTAAATTTATACAGATTGGTGACTTTCAGCGTATCAGGTCGGTATATGTAATCATCTAGGAAAGACACAGCATGAAATGTATCACGCTCAAAACCTGTCTCGCCCACAAGATAACACGAATACTCTTCCTCCGAGCATAATTGCATGACAATTTCCCCAAGCGGCAGCAAGACACACCCGACACTTGAATACAGCACGAGCCTCGGCACAAATAGAGAGCTGCCATTGTTCCCGCTACTTCTTGTCGATTTGTACTAGCATACACCATGGAAGCCACCCGCTTTCGTGCAAAACTCAATTTTTGATTCTGGTCGATGACATGTGCCGACTCCTCTACTCCTTTCTCCTGTCGTCGTTTAAATGCAGCCAGGGCTACAGCTACAGATGAGTCCAGCCATTTCTGCTGCTTTGTAACATATTTACAGCGGTAATAAATACGGTCCGTAGCGTCATCACCACCCAACAGTAATTGCACGTCGTGGTTGCATTTAAAAGCTGCCATGAGCACGTAATTAAACCCGTTAATAAACTCGTGAGCCACATCGCGCCTCAGTTCAATTCCAGAGGACCGGAATAACGTTTCCGGTACACGTCCACGGGGAAATGAGTATCGACAGCACGCTGCACTTGTCGATGCTCTAGACTGTTTGAAGCAACTGGATGTATGGCACCACCAGTGCTGATTCAACAGAAGAACAAGTACCGAAACCATATAATCCATATCCTATTTTCTCAGACGACGGTCTGACGTCGATGCTGGCAACATTTCAATCAAACGTGTTAAGGCATCGTTTTGAAATGGGCCATCACCGCTTTTACAGATTTGCATACGATTGCTATTTGCACATTCAAGCACAAGTTTCGTTTCGGCAGCCGTAAGCCCATTTTCATCTCGTAAACTACTCTCATCTCTCACACTTTCTTGAATGTTTTCACGATCTGCTACCACTTTACACGCATGCCGCTTGCTGTTACGACACACCAGCTCGGCGTTAGCTTGCTCGTCCATCTCATCTGGTGACAGTGTCTGATTCCACGGTGGCCAGTGAGCTGGGCGATGCTTAACAAGTACGCTTCTTAGGACGTGCTGTGAGCTGAACTCGGAATTACAGTGACTACACTTCAACAGTGCAGGTTCAGTGACGGCTTTCTTCTCTTGAGCATGATGTATTTTCCGTGGGTGTTTCTTTATGAAATCGGCTATAGGCAGTAAGTCTAGATTCGAAATAGTTGACGCACATCCCGGGCAAGAATACTGGCTCAATCCGATAGGGAGTTGGTTGCTCACGATGCTGTCAGCGTACGTCTCGACGGCCTGCCGGAAACTATCCGCATTGGCACTTTTTAAAATCTCTTCGACAGCAGAAGAATTAGGAGGACAGTCTTGAAGCCAAATCAAAATATGGATGTGAAGCGTACCTCTGCCCTGCGTCTCTACCATTCCAAAGTATGCAGCAACCATACCAAATAATCTACGGTGCAGTCGTTTTTTTGTGATAGGATCAATACCCAAGCAGCATTCAATAAATGCATCATCCTGACGCATAAACAGACGAGCTGATGCACAGTCATTGCCTAGGCTTGCCTCACGTAATTCTGCTTTGGGGGGCATTCTTGCATCCAAAATGTCAAACATCGAGTCGACCGATGATATACCAGTGTAGTGAGCCATCGCAAAGGAGTTGTCAGTGTTCGGGGTGAGCGTGACAAACAACGCTGGGTTGCCGAATCGTGTCTGATAAGCAAACGCTTTTTGCCTGCATTGGGATCGCTCCGAGTTGCTACCCCACACAGCGCCTGATGTTAACTCGACCGTTTTGAGAAACCGGTCGGTAACGCTGTCAATTTTACTTCTTTGTGGAAAGCAGCCCTGTCGCCTTCGCTCGTTGGCAACCAAGGCAGGGCCAAGTTGCTCAGCCCCGATACTTGCGTACCCATCGTACATATGAGGAAAACGGCGGCACCGAACGGAGGTTTGAATGTACATGTTCTCCATTGATATATGGTCGAATGCGACCAGTGCAAGTAACTCATCCTCTGCGAATTGTCGCTCCCTTAAAGTGATATAGTGCTTCACGCACTCCTTCACCGAAACGGGCTCTCGGCGGCGTTCTCCGGGGTGCCCACGGCCAAAAGGAAATAGGTGAGGGAACAGACGAGCAAATAAATCTCCACGTATGTCATTCAAGAGTTTGTTGGATTGTCGAATCATGAATTCACGCTCACGTTGAACGTCACCGCCAGAGCTATCAACCAGCGGATGATTCCTTGCCATAAGCGGCGAAGAATCATCGGTCAGATCAGCTCGTCGCTCCAGAACAATTTGTTCATCATGTTCCCTTTGAACGTGCCACGCATCAGATCGGCCTCGAATGTTTTGTTGCTCCATATCCATATCGCCCTTGTAGTGTCCATCGTCGTCGTTGATGTACTCGAATAAATCGCGATCGATTAAGGTATCAGGGTAATCTGCATTCAGCACGTAAGTGCTGGGAAACACGCTTTCGTACAATGCGTTGAAGTCTTTATAGAAATTAAATACGTCTCCGACAAGTTCCCTTCGCACTCGATGCATTTTCCTGACCTTCTGCATCTGCCCCTCAGTAAAATCCCCAACTATAACCACTCGATAGGACACCAAATCACCCAAGGAACGCGGTAAAAGAGTAATCGGAGGACCGGGTGAGCAATCAAACAGAACGCAGTGCGAGCGAATACAACGGTGACGCCCACCACGCATAACGCGCGTCATCGCTCCAATACTCGCAAGTTGAGCGATAAATCGTTCCGGAATAGTCAAGTGTCTTAGATACTCAGGCAATCGGCCTACAAAAAAACCATTCACAATAGCAAACTTCGGTAACTTGTGATTCCGAATGGACGCATCGCAACTTTTGCAGACTGACATCCATGCCGTCGGGTAGCCATCATCATGAATGTAGCAGCGAACGCCTCGCGGTGACACCATTACATTTTCAAGGCCTTCGAGATAAGGTGGCGCAGAATACTGCTCCACAAGCAGCTTCGGAATATCTGCGTCAACTTCACCCAAAGCCTTGCGTATCTTATCCACATACTTCCAGTCAGCAGCCTCCTTCCGCACCGTGTCCCGGCGAAGAACCAGTCGATCACACACCAAACATGAACACCCATCCAACCCCTCAGCACCCAAAGCTTCTTGAAGCATGTGCATGCACTTATCTTTATCTGCAGAACTCAGCGGCTGCAAAACACTTGAAGATCTTTCGCTGTGCTCATCCAACTTACGTTGTTTCCTTCGCGCTCTTAATTGACGCCTATTCAGCTCTGCTCTCTCGCGCCTGTAACCAACGTACAAATGTTGCAGGATATCTCCATCGTCTTCGGCGTCAACGACAGCGACCAATCCACGCTTCTGTGCACGTTTACCTGGATGCGGTTGGGTGCTTATGGCTCGTTCAGAGTCTCCTATCTGGAAAATTAAGGCCACCATTATCAATCAGCTTCAATATCTTCAATATCATAGCTCGCCGAAGGTCTTACCGTTGTCATGGTTGCTTCCTGCGGAGGCTGTTGCAGCTCGACGCCTTACCCTGCAAATCAAAGCATTTAGCCACGGAAACCAGTCAACCTGAAAAATGTTGCGATCCCGTCTTACCTCGGCCTCGCAAAATCCCAAATGACGACCTCGGGCATCGCGTGATGGATGCCCGATTGCCCATCGTCGCCTTTTGCCAGGAACTCCACCCTGTGTCTAAAAATAGAATCCCCGAATGACTTGTTAATGCTGAATGCCCTTCAACCTTGAGGGCACTTTATTAGAAAAGTAGACAAACACTCACTCACGGAAAGATTCGCCGGCTGTATCTGCCTGGAGCTCGCAAATGCTGCCACCAGCGGCAGCACTGCGAGCTCCGAGAGAGCCGGCTGTATCTGCCTGGAGCTCGCAAATGCTGCCACCAGCGGCAGCACTGCGAGCTCCGAGAGTGGCTGCAGTACCTCGAGGCTCCTTTCTCGCACCAAGAATTGATAGCTTGTCGTCGTGTGTTAGCTGGCCGCTGCAGTGGTCTTCTCTTGCATTGGTGGCCTTCGCCGCGTCGCTCTCAGCGCCACGAAGTGACTGCATTGTATCCGTTCTGCGTATCACAGTCACCGTGTGTATTAGCATACTAAGTACGAAATGGCAGTATTATGTATGGAGGTAACAGCAGAGACGTCATGCAGCAGAGACACCATGCTCTCATACGTAAGCTCGTGTGAGCAAGTTGGCCGTCGTAGTTGCTTTGGCCTTCTTCCATCCTGCTGCTTCTGTTTGCTACCGCTAGTTCGGTCTCCGGTGCCTCCTTTAGCGTGCTTTAGCGGGCTAGCGGGGCTTCAGCTGGATTGCGCTCCACGTAGCCTTCACACTGTTGATTATTGTATGAAGGGTATCGAGAGTGGATACACAGAGCATCTATCTATAACTGATCCTGTTATCGATCATGATACGGAGGATATCATGCTTCAGTAGACAACCAATACCGATGCAATACCGACTTGGTGTGTGACCATACAAACTCAAGTGTTTTCGTCCAAATACCGCCAAAAAACGGTAATCAGCCACCGAGTCACTGCAATCGATAGTTCTTCGAACTACGAACATGGAGTTTCTCCAACATAAACTTCACGTACTTGTCATACTCATTCGCAGTCGTGGCCTTTACGAGAAAACTCACAAGAGGCTTCAAATGTGCCCTCTGAATGACATCAATGCCATGTTCCGCCCTAGCAATGCGTTCTTAAAGGTACTTCACAGCGTGGAATTGGCACAACAGGATCCTGTCCTATGGGAGCTCCGAGGTGAAAACACTGATATCCGTAAAGTCCTTATCCACAACCACTCATTGGATATCACGCCAGGCAGGATTATACTTTTTGAACTAGCCGATCGCGAGCCGAAGCGTATCCGACCGCTCGTCAGTTATAAGTGCGTGCTGAAAACAAGCGACTACAACGTAACGTTAGTGCGGTCAACACCAACTGCAGCAAAGTGATTACATATCGGTACAATCCACCACAAACTGCAACAAAGTGACACAAACTACCACATTCTGACACGATGGGGTTACTACTACATGTACAAAACGTCAAGCATGGGCGCGTTTATCAGCTCGTGGTGTCGTACCTGGACATGCTGCCCTTGACCGAACGAGTCGTGAACCATGAAAGAGAAGAATTTATAGCGCTCTGCATTGGTTCCATGCGTCGCATCCACCAAAATAGACTCAGGAAAGTTTGAGAACAAAGATCGCATGTGCGCAGTTTGAAAAATGATGGCCCGAACAACAATCTGCTAAAGATGGGATTAGTAAGAAGGAACATTTTATGCAGAATTTGTGCAGCTATACGTGCATACCTTGTTCTGGTCTCGGTCGACTTGGAATCACAGCGGAAAAAGGACCACTTACAGTTAGTACGGTAAATGTCATTAACATGTATACAGAGTACACCGGACCTATATGGCCACGTTCTCAGCGCATCACCTGTTACTGCCATGAGTTTCAGCAGATGAAAGTAAGTTTGGATGAATTTGCATTGACAACTTCAACGTTGCACCAGATCCGGGAGTTCAGTTAGGAATGAGTGCATAAAGTCTTGAACTGTAGCATTTCAAAAAAGACCGGTGATGGTCTTGCTGCACAGGTCTTCATCACTTTGGGGGCTCTGTATAGCAAAAGCTGCATGCTGCGGCATGCGCTCTTGCTGGTTGCACTGGATAATGATGCGGCATTGTCACTCAGCTGGAGCCAGGTGCAAGCGGAGACGAGACGATCCTCGTGCCGTCAGTTGGGACGCGAGAGGTTTTGTCGGTTGATGGTGTCGCTGCATGTCCAACGGTCTTTCCTCCTCGTGTACGACACGTTGTATGTGAAAGAGCATGTGGTAACAAGCAGAAAATGAATCATTCTAGTTTTTGCACTCTTGTGAACCCTTTACTTGTTTCCTCGCGTGATTTGCTCGTTTAGCTGTTCGTTTGCGAGATCGCGTACGCGTCAGTGAAACAACACCCTCCGCGCACGAATCTGCTACTGAAGACGTCGTAAATAACTAGCTTTGCCACGCGGTGATGCCTGTCTTTGTCTGTCTATCCATCTGCATGCGTCAAGATCAGTCCATCGATTATCAATTTGATATACTGGTAATACCGACATACCGGATAGGATGCGGACACCCGTCTATCGAGGCAATTAATCCTGTTTGGGCTGTGCTAACAGCACTAAGGGGAAATACCAGTTTCGTGCTCGTTGACACTGTCCTCCACTCTTCGCCTTCTCCTGAAGCAACCAAATCACATATCGGAGTATAAAGAATACGAGGAAAAATCTCGAGATCTGCTTGATTTTTCAGGATGTCCATTGGCGTAGCTTGTGCATTTATTCGATTGTAATTGGTTGCACTCCAGTGCTGATGAAATGAAGAGCCGAACCAGTATCTTGCTCGTTTTTACTTGCCTTTTGAATGCCGTGCAAATCCAAAAACTGGTGTCTGAGCCGCAGACACAGAAATTTTGTCACGGCATAATCGACAGTTTTATGATTTACCTTCGTTTATTTATTTGTGGAGATATCACTATTGCTTCCATCAGGATGTCGTCTGCCTGCTGTCGTTTCTTCGGGGATTCTCCCCTTTTCGCATTTGCTGTTAAGGGTTCGAATGTGGATGCGCGTCTCAGTGCTGACTGAGGGGGCACGTTCTCCGCCGAGTACTCGGCGAACGGCTCTTCCTTTGTGTAGGTCCCCATGTTTTGAGGGGGCTTGACTGGAGCTTGCTTTAGCAAAGGTGGCTACGACTAATAGATTATGAAGGTTTTTTTTTAAGACCAATGAAATGTATAGATAAATGGAATTCGTCGTGCGAATTGAACGACGCATGTTTTAGATATATTTCTATGTCGTTTCTATCCTATTTCTATACGGGTTGAACAGTCACATAAAAAAATGGAAGTGCTCGATGCTCGGGTGGAGGAAGTGCTCGGGAATACGACTGCCGGGGCCACCAAGTACGTCTATGTTCGAGCCCTCACTCGTTCTGTGGCTATACGATACTACAGATGAAGACCGACGTGAGACCATGTTCACAAGTCGATTTCGCCAACTTGAGTCGCATGACGCCAAGAATATTGGTGAGTGGCTTGCTAGGGGGCCTCTGCAAAGCCCTATAAACCTTGGGGGGGGGGGGGGTTGTCTACACAAGATTGCATGCGCTATCTTACGTCGATGGAGCGACGAGGTGTGACTGGGAAGTCCACCCTCGGCAACGTGCGTTCTGCAATGGTATATCTCTACAACCCAACGGAAAGTTCACGCCCGCGTGATTTTGACTCGCAGATGAAACGATTTTTCAAGGGCCTTCACCATACAGTGGCTCGAGGCGCCCAAGGCACCAGCGAGCGTCTCTATGAAGGTAAAGAGCCTTTCACGTTCTCGATGTATATTAGATTTGCCGAGTGCAACCACCATCACCACTACTACAGTGCCACACTCCAACTTATACATGTGACCCACAGAGTTGCCATCCCACATGATGTGGGATGGCAGCTTTCACCGAGTCCCCAGGGAATTCGTGCTGCCGTCGGGGACTCTCCGCGTCATCTGGCAGCACTGGTGTACCGGACAACCTGCTCTGCGGTTGCTAGCAAAGCATGACATGGCGACTAGAGTAATGAAAGTCCGCCTAGCAGAGCTCCAGCGATTGATGCATCATATTGAAAACTTATTATCGGAAGACGAGGTCTGCCGAGCATACAGCTCACCTGACTCAGCTGGGGTTCTCTTTGCTCAGATTAAGAACCGTCTATCATTTTCGTCTTCTTCAGGAAAGGGGCGAAAGCGTAGGTTAGATCAGTTGTCGTGGCGGACATCAGCGAGAGAGGCCAGAGGTCAAACTATTCGTTGAACAGCTTATCTACAGTGTTTCTATTGATGAAATGGATACAATAAATCCTTCGTGCAAACTGCACGACGATTTCATGCGCATTTTGCATGTTGGGTATTTATGCTGTCTATTCATGGGCCTGCAAATTTTTGCATTTAGGGAACTCGCCGTTCAACATGCACGACATACAAACCGCAAGATTTGAACGACGAATTCCTGAGAAGTCGTCATTTCAAATTGGCAAGTATTATTGGCTATTATGTCGAAGAAACCAGGTCTGAGCAAGAAACTGGCATTTTCCCTTACGTTGCTTTCTATCCCAGTATAATATCCGCCATTTATCAGGGACCTTGTGGAGAAATCATGGATGAAAACATGGCTCGCATGGACATTTTCATTTTCCATAACCTAACCCTTTCCAAAAACATGGGCGCCAATTTTATTTTACCCTACGGTCGGCTCTCATAAGTGATGATTGTAGCCACTTCCGGCCGTCGCCTGTCATACGTGCTGAATGTAGTCACTTTTATATTTGCAATAGCTTTCAATTAACGCGGTCATGTTCGTAAATATGTTGGCAAACCCATCGCCACTTTAATCTCGTCTGGGCACTTGCTCTTCTGCGTCACTGCATCTCCATCATGGGCAACGGCGTGTCAAGCGAGATGGAGATTTTCGCCGAGGGCGAGCTGGAGGCGGAGCTCAAGCGCCTCGGCGGCATGGGCGACGCCAGCGTCAAGCAGCTGCTGGGCAAGGGCTACCGCGACGTGGTGCAGCTCGTGATCCGCCCCAAGCGCGCGCTCTAC
>JAHWLE010001149.1:0-13571 GCA_024679135.1 Phytophthora foliorum
CGTGCTCATCCGCCGCATCCACCAGGAATCCATGACGCAGCTCGCGATGGGCTGCCAGGCCGTGCTGGTGCGCGGCGCCTCGGGCAGCTACTACGTCTACCACCTCGAGATCACCAGCGACTACTACAAGCAGAAGTGGGTCGTCTGCAAGCGCTACTCCGAGTTCTACCGCCTGCGCAAGCGGCTGCTCGCGCGCCTGGCGGCGCACAAAAAGCAGCGCGGGTGTTCCGTGTGTGGCGCTGTGCGCGACCAGCTCAAGGATGTGGGCTTCCCGCGTCGCATCGTCATGTTCAAAGACCCCTCATCACTCGTGGGCCGACGCACCGCCGGTCTCGAGGAATTCATCGTCGCCTTGTGCGAATACCTCGCTGCGGAGCAGGAGGTGGAAGTGTGCAGCGAGATCACGGCCACACGGTTCCTGGTGAAGGAATTCCTGCAGTTCCCGATCGATCACGAGCGCCAACACGTCCGGTCCATCCGCCAGCTCAAGTACGTCGACCCGCGCGATGTCCACGTGGACTCGGACTCTTGCCCTATCTGTCTTTGCGAATGGGCCGAGCTGGACGGCAACCGGCTTGTGCTCTCGCCATGTGGACACTTCTTCCACGAGCACTGCATCAACGAGTGGTACCGTACCCGCTTTGACTGCCCCATTTGCCGTACAGTCTCGGGTGAAGAGGACAACAACATCAGCAATTACTAAGTACATGTAGTAAAGCAGGCAGATGAAGACTGACGTATCCACGTTCATCACAACCGAGGAAGGCAAGGCAAAGGCGTGACGCCACTACAAAATATATAGTTATTGCTTGGAATCGAGTTGTAGATGATATTGATTCCATGATCCAGTGCTCTAACATGGTGGACTAATCGACCTACTGCTCTGTCGAGGCCGACGACGAAAACCGCTGGACGTCGAAACCCTTGTCCGAGAACTCGTGAAGGTCGTCGCCATCCTTGCCGATGATGATGGTGCGCTTTTCAGGCGCGTCCTCGTTAAAGTACTTGCGCGCCACGTCCACGAGGTCCTGACGCTTCAACGAGAGATACTGCTCACGGCGGTGCTGGCGCATATCGTTCGTGATGCCACGCAGGAAGCTCATACGGCCTTTCATGGATGGGGTCTTGGGAGCATCCACGCTAGCGAACACCGATAGCAGTGCTTCCTGGACGTCGCGATCAGAGAACTCTCCACTGACTGCCCATCGACGAGCGCCGGCGTAGGCATCGAGCGTTTTGAACGTATTCGGGTCGTAGTGAGAGCTCATCGAAAAGGATCCCTCATTCTGAGAGACACCTGATCCGTACGCTCCCCCTTGTTCACGTACCTGTTGGTGCAGGTAGCACGACGACATAATTTGTGATAGCACGGTGAGCGGGACATGGTCTTTATGGGCAAATGATACAGACGGTTGCGTCTCCACCACAAAATTCACCGAGACTGGGAAGGCGAAGTAATTCTTGGGCGACACAGCAGGCAGCTTCAGCTCCTCGCTTGCAAGCGCGAGCGACTCAATGTCTGGCATCGACGAAGATCCGGCCAGCGGGTCGAGCAGCTTTGACTTCAATGATTGCTCCACTTGAGAGCGCAACTTGTCCTCCGTCACAACAGAGAGGCGAAGGGTTGCGGGCGAGAAAACGACACGCGCAATATCCTGCAGAACTCGGGCGATCTGTCGTAGCTCTTCATCAGAGCACTGCGACCACTTTTGAAGCTGCTCAATTTGCGTAAGTCCACTGTACAACTCGTCATACACGCCAGCAGGGGTGAGGCCCACCCGCGAACGCGTCCCTGCTAGAGCGGCACCCGACGACGAAATACTGCTACTCGCAGTTGAGGCACTACTCTGCAAGATGAGACGCAACTGGCGCAAGTTCTCTTCGCTCAGGAATTGCGTGTCGGTTAGTAGTTCGTGCAGCAAGCTCAGCGTCTCGTCCACCTTGTGGGGTAGACACATCGTGCCCAGCAACAGCGACTGTTTGCTCGGCTCACCGTGCACATCCGTGAGTGATGGTGCCGTCATAGCTGAACATGAGACTCCACCACTGCAGTTGGCAACAACTGTTGGGAGTTCGTCATAGGCGTAACGTGAGGTGCCCAACGATCCGAAAACCGTAGTGAACACGTTCATGTATCGATGGTACGCTGCAGGCAACGCACTCAGGTCGAAGAGAAGGCGCAAGTACGAGATCTCGTTCGTGGATGGCACGCGCACAAATTCAGCGGACGTAGAGTTGAGCTGCGTCGTATCAATGTGGTCGAAGTTGCCTTCCTCGATTCGCGGGATGTCATCCAGGGTCAGTGTGGGCAGGCATTCAACGGGTTGTTCTTTCTGCTGATGGCGCTCAAGCTGGGCTGTGGTTCGAGCGATGCGGTCCAGATCAGCGTTCGACTGCTCGACGAGTTTTGCAGCCAGGTTCTCACGTTCGTGACGTTCCTGGTCGCGGACAAAATCCTCGGAAGGCAGCATAAGCATCTGCACCTCGCGTAGATCATCGCGCATAAGGTAGTCACGCACGAAACCCTCAAGGAACTTCGGGTCGAGTGCCATTTCGTTGTTCAGGCGTTCTAGAAGCGGGTTCAACTGAAGATTCTCCATGACATCTCCACCGTGAGCCCACACAGAGCTGATGCCGTGCATAAGCTGCAGACCAAAGTTGCCAGTCACATGTTTAAGGCTGAGCTCCAACTGATGCAACAATCCATCTACTCGTTCCTTCTCAAAGCCTTCGGCAACCACCTTTTCCAAAGCGTTATGCACCGCCTTACGAATGGCAGGCACGGCATCCTTTCCGCCATTAATACCTTCTACACCGACGCCAAAAGTGGGGTAGTACGTGGAAGTATCAAAACCCGTTCCCACCGAAAAGTCCTGCGCGAGGTTGGAATCGATCAGCGCCTTGAACAACGGCGATGCCGGCCCATTTGTAAGCAAATAGCCCACGATTCGCAGCACGAAGGTCGGGAAAGGGTCTGTGGAGCTCACATCCACAAACTTGCTCATGCAAAATTTAGTGTTGGGGTCGGCAGCCTCGCCGCTCATGTTGCTGCTAGGGCCCTGGATAACAATCAGCTCTGGAATCACCGATGCTGTCTTGCGCATGCTAAACCCTTCCGTGTTGATGTGGGTAGCGGCTGAGTCTGCATTGTAGTCAAACTTGTTCAAAATCTGCTGATCCAGATACGCGAGGTGGTCTGTGAGTGGCATGTCGCCGTAGGAGTAAAAGCAGCAGTTGGACGGGTGGTAGTTCTTGGCGTGGAAGGCTCGTAGGTCCTCGTACGTAAGCGATGGGATATCCTTGGGGTCACCTCCACTCACATGCTCGTAGATGGTGCCGTGCATGAGTTCCTGCTGCAGCCTCGTGCCAAAGAGGTTGTTGCTGTCGGAGAGCACTCCCTTCATCTCATTGAGCACGACTCCCTTGTAAACCAACTCTCCCTGTCCATCCTTCTCCTCGCTAATCTCCAATCGGTGCCCCTCCTGCAAGAAGTCAAGCGTGCTCAAGTTGGGGAAGAAGGCTGCGTCCAAATACACGCTCATCAGGTTGCGCCAGTCCTTGGCGTTGGTCGTGGAGAACGGGTACATGGTGTGGTCGGCGCCCGTGAGCGCGTTCATGTACGTGTTGAGGCTGCGCTTGATCATGTTAAAGAACGGGTCGCGCACCGGGAAGCGTTTGGAGCCGCACAACGTTGTGTGCTCTAGAATGTGGGCCACACCCGTGGAGTTGCTGGGCGGCGTGCGGAACATCACGGCGAAGACGTTGTTGGGGTCCTTGGCGTCCAGGTGCAGGTACTTGGCCTGCGTGGGCTCGTGGTGCAGCTCCAGCGCGTCCACGCCATACTCGGGCACCGTGGCCACTCGCTTCAGCGTAAAGTTGTGGTAAGTCTCGCCTACCTGCAGGGCCTTGCAGCCATCACCGCGCTGCAGAACCGGCACGGATGAGAAGTTGGGGCCGCTGAGGTGGCCAAGACGCTGGCCCTGCAGCCGCGCGGAGGCCGGTGACACGGCGAGCACGTGGCGCAGCATGATCCTGGGGTTCGCGAGTGTTGGGTGCGGTGATTGACAACTGGAGGTCAGATAGCTGACAGTGCCATTATTCATAACCGGTATACCGGTTGTTTGTGTGTTTCGAACACATATTAGTGTGTGGCACATGGATTTGCAAAGTTGAAGTTGCCTTCATGCCTATTGGGAGTCGAACATTGCAAAAATCGTGCTCATTATTCGAGCAAATTTTTGCTCATATTTTTGCTCATTTTCTGCTTATTTCTCAAACAAGCTACCTCCGGAGGTGGCTTGTTTGAGAAATAAGCGCTCACTTCGATCTTCAAGTTCGAATCCCTCGGTCCTTCACTTGTTCCCTTTCATCACTTTTAGATTCACGCTCTCGAGCTCACACTGGAAATGAGTTTGCGTGACGATGCAACTACTACACCGACCGCTGAATCGCAAGAAGTAGAAGGAATTGCGTATGCTAACGTGCAGTCACTGTAGGAGAGAGAGGAAAATGGCGATGTGGAAGAGGAAGAGGAGGGAGAAGAAGAAAGAGGAGGCAGCACGCCGACGACACGCTCAAAACTGATCCTGGTCATTCTTGTAATATCACGGAACCTCGAGTCCGGTATTGCGTATAGAAAAACATCTCCCAAGACTACCGTGCACTTTGTCGCGCGCGCTCTGTTCACCAAGTATCGAGATGAATGCACTAGTTGTAGAAGTTCAGAAGCATTTATCTGTGAAAAGGAGCTGTGCATCTTGCTGGTCACTGGTTGCCTGCTCCAACATGTTATCGTCCTCCTCCTCCAACACCGCAACCGCCAAGATGTCGACAATCTCCCGCAGAAGGCGCTGCCGCTCGCTTTGCTTTGGCATCGTTGCTTGTTCTTCCCCGCCAGATCGATCATGATGTTTCGTCAACACCCCCTACCTCGGCTAGATCCGATTATAAAATGAGCTTCGTTTTTGGCTTATCTTGTCGACATTTTTTTGCTCATAAGTTTGTCTTTTTCTTGCTCATTATTTTAGGCCTATTTGAGATGTTCGACTCCCCCTATTATTGTTGAGATATTGAAACCCAACCAAATGCCGCGAGCTGTGTGATAGTTTTGTGTTGCGCAGCCGCATAGTATGCTGTTAATTTTAGTAGTGGACTCCCTGGTGGTCCTGCCACCAGCATTTTCTCTTGGTGCATCAGTGACTCTCAGAAGCTATTTGCTTTCATACGCTGTGGACCTCACCCTGCCGTCGACAACCAGTGCACAAAAATAATGCCGGTACGATCGGCTATAACGCTGGCGATGCTGCTGTTGCTCCATGGTCTGCTGCCATCCGTTGAAGGCATCACCTCGTCTCTCTGTGACAGCTCCTGCGATGACGAAGACTCACCTGTGTGCGGCACCAACGGTGTAACCTACCTTAACTTCTGCTTGTACATGAATGCTGCCTGCAACAACAAGACCCTGTCACTGGCTGCTACGGACGCCTGCCCAGGTTACGTGCCCGAGGTTACGAATCGCCCACGTCTTACCGGCACGGCCTCGTCGTCCGCTAGCACCTATTCATGCAGCAGCACCTGCAACAAGGACCTTTCGCCGATGTGCGCGTCTGACGGCCAGACGTACACCAACCCGTGTCAGTTCAACGCTGCCAGGTGCCACGCGGGTAGCAATCTCTGGGTACTCGACTACAAACCGTGCTCGCAGATCATCACTTCACGCAGGACTTGCGGGGGCAAGCGCTGCACAGGCTCACAGCAGTGCATGATGGAGCTCGAGTCGGAAGCCAAATTCTGCGCCGAGTCGTGTACGGGCGTGAAATGCGCCACGGGAATGGTGTGCGCGCTGCGGCGCTCCACATGTGGTACCAAGCAATGCCCGCCTCAAGCGGTATGCGTCTAGGTGCCAGCCTCATCGCAGACGCGGGATTTACAAGTTTAATGTCTTGGTCACATCATACCAGACACTGATGATGGATGCAGAGTTCCTCGACTCCATTCATTGGCGGTACATTGTGATCGACGAAGCACACAAGCTGAAAAACCGCGAGTCCAAGCTCCTCCAGGTGCTCCACGGTTTTACTAGGGGAAGCAAAGGATACGGTACAGGCTCCTACGAAGCTGTAGTCGCCGCACCAAGTATCTAGCGCAAAGAGATTAAGCTTAAAACCACTCATTGTCACGATGCAAGCGAGCGACGTGCCGTCTCGACCCCGGGTCTTTCGCTGCGCGTTCTCTTGCATGCCGTAGAGTTGACAGACCATTTTTTGGGGTTCGCTTTGAACTCGACTGGTCTTTGCGGTGATCTTAGCCCATCGTGCTGAGACCAAGGCGGAGTTCTTCGGATCCAAATGGCGTTGCTTGCAAAAGACTTCGTCAGATGGCGTACGCTAAATTGTGCTGGTGATCGAAGTCACACCATGCTATGAACTCCATAGAGGTTGCTTGCGTCCCGGCGCAGCACGCGAAAGATTACATCCTCGGATGTGCGCGTTTCCACCCTGCGTCCGCCTGGTGAATCGCCGACTTGGTAAGAGCGACTCACACAAAATTCTCTCTGGATGGGGTGGCCCCAACGGCTGGGCTGCCGGGCGCAATGCGGGACTTTCCACATCGAAATAGGAGAGAGGTAGCTCAATGAGGATACTTGCGGCATCACTGGCAGCGATTGCCGCGTTCGCGGCGCCTTTGGTTGCTCTGGAGGTCAGCGTTTGCGGCGACGCCACGTACGACTTGCCTGAAGACCGAGGCGTGCTCTGTGGGTCGGCCGACCCCATTCCCCCTGGCACGGCTTGTCCACTGAAAGGCGACAAAGCAAGTGCCGATTGCTTCGACAACCTGTCGTCCTATGCCGATGGTGCCTGTGTGGCACCAGAAGATGCCGTATGTGCACTGGTGACGGACACGACATGGGGCTGCATGCTTCCGTCTATCGGATGCGGCGGAAAAACGCTCACCACAGTCGCCCCGGCATTTCCAGCGGACGAGTGCGAGACTTGGGACTACGGCGAAGACGACTCGGCGTCAAACATCGATGCCGAAACCCTCTTCGATGGAAACGAAGACTACGATGGAAGCTGGTTCGTGAAGGTGACGGAGGTGACGGTGTTATTCGCGTGTGGCACCGACAAACCGACACCTGCGCCGACTTCTAGCCCAACTCCAGCACCGACTTCTAGCCCAACTCCAGCACCGACGGACAGTACAGACTCGTCCGAATCCGAGGAGCCAACACCAGCACCGACGGACACAACGGACTCGTCCAAATCCGAGGAGCCAACGCCGGCACCGACTTCTGACAGTTCATCGACAGATGATGAATCATCAGCCCAGACAACAGATTCCACGGATGAATCCGCGTCCAAGCCAACTCCAGCACCGACGTCGGAAAATACAGACACATCGAGCCTGTCCTCCACTGAAGCATCGGCAGAAGATGAAACACCAGCTCTGGCAGACACTACTGAGTCGTCTGCGACTGAGCCTACACCAGCACCTTCAGACTCCGTTGACACTGCCGAGAGTTCATCATCGGATACAACCGATACAACAGGAGAGTCTGAGCTCACGCCCGCACCGACCTCGGACACATCGACGTCAGATCTTACGGACTCGTCCACACCCGAAGTCACGCCAGCAGCGACACAGTCTAGGACGCAACAGGAACAGACCGATTCCAGTAGTTCCGCAATAGAATCGGAAACGACGCATACTGCGGCTGCCGAAATAGGATCGAGAGCAGAGGCATCTGCTGCTACCATGACAGAATCCTCGGCTGACGGAAGCACACCAACGAAGCAGTCAACGGAATTCACCGATGTCCTGTTGCTGTCTGAGTCGGATGTTGTTGGAACGCTGAAACCCGCAAGCATTCCCGAGATACCAAATCCATACGACACAGCCACCAGGTCCTAGGTCGCTTCTTTCATTGGGTCGTTGCCAAGAAAAGTGTCTGCGTGTAAGAGCGCATTGTCTAATGGGGAAACTTTCTCCCGAGACCTACAGCTCTTATCGACGGGTCGCGAGGAAGTCTGAAACGTGAAGGTCAAGAATTGCAACCATTAAATATTAGTTGACCTTCCCTGTTGTTTCTTGATGCGCTTGTGGTATCACCTAGCGCCTTCGTGTTTGAGTCACGTCTTGACCTAACAAATCCAGCTTCAACACCATCATGTAGCCATATCGCAAGTCTACCACCAACTCACGTGGACCACTCGTCGTATCTTTGGCGAAAGGACGCGGATGACAAGCGTATCGCGATCTTCTCGCAGCGCATTCGACGACTTCCAGCGGCCATGGCACGAGCCGCTCCGTTTCGAGCCTGGGTCTTCTTGTGCATCGCTCTCTTTGCAATTCAGCGGACCGGGGACGGCTTGGTCCAAGCAGTGGAGCTCAAGGCGACGCACTGCCCAGGTGAAGGGAGCCAATGCTCGCACCATGGCGTGTGCGCAATCAACCGACAGGGAGAGCATGTGTGCAATTGCCAGTGGGGGTACAAATCGCCAGACTGCTCAATAAGTGCGTCCATATCTCCCTAAGCAAGCAGAAATTGGTGCTAGACGCTGACGCTATTGACATTGCCAATTGTGGTGGTTGCTGCAGAAATGTGTCCGTATGGCACAAACCCAACGTCATCTCAGCAAGATGATAAGAAGATTCGTCTGCGTATTATGACTAGCGGGGGTGTTTCTATCACGGGTGGAGCTTTGACAGTAACATTCCACGCCCACACCGTCGAGTTTGAAATGCCGCTCGAGCAGGTGACAAGTGAGGCTTGCACCACCATTTTCCGCCGTTTCCAAAACCTCGGAGACCTGGTAAGCGAGTTTCAATCAACAATACTCTGCTTCATCTGCTAGTTTCCAATTAGACTAACGATGACTTACTTTGCGCAGGCATGCGAGCGAGTTTCTTTTGATAAACCTTCCACAGCCACGTTTGAGATCACGCTGCGCTCGTTCCCTACATTCCCCATCATGAACAATCTGTACTATCACGGTGGCAACCCTCCGGCGTCCGATTTCTGGTGCGATGCAGCCAGTGCTCAGCTGTCGTCTCCGACCGGGTCGGTGCAATGTGTATTTGAAGACGTTTCAGATGCCAATGTGAAGTCCTATGAAGAATGCAGTGGGCACGGTGACTGCAACTCAGCAACAGGAATCTGCGCTTGTAACGAGGGATTCTACGGTGATCACTGTGGTAACAACCGCGATGATGAAGACATATTGAATGCACCAGCGCGGGGGCCGTTCTTCAAGGGCAATGTACTGCACCTGTCGGCGACGCGTGAGCTGTCCTCTGATTTTCAAGTTGTGCGTGCCGACGTGGGCGGGCAAGCTTTGTTTACTATGAATGGCCGTGGAGACACTACTTGGCACCACGGCTCACTGAAACTGCGCGATGGTGGTCTGTACATGAGCGGTGGCAGTGCTTTGCAGCTGCAAAAAGATAGCACGTTCGACATGAAAGATGGGCGTGCACGATTCCAAGATTCGCCACTTCACTTACAGCTTCAAACCGCCACCGAGTCCTCCACCAGCGGTGCCGCGCTACTTAACATCGAGAGACTCACTGCGGCGTCGACAGCGGAGCTCTCAATGTTGCCAGATTTTTTCCGCATCACGCAACCCAAAGGCCCCATCTTGCGAGTTAGCGGTGCAGGACAAACAGTCATCCACGGTGGTGGCTTGGAGATTTTAAAAGGTGGTCTAAGACTCGAGCGTGGTGGGATCCAGGTGCTTTCCGATGGAGTGAAAGTCATGAGTGGAGATTTAGAGGTGCAAAATGGCAACCTAGCCGTACGCTCCGGCACACTGCGTCTGAAGAATGGCCAGACAACCCTTGCTGCTCCTGCTGGTCCTGTATTATTACTGCAGCGCGATAACATTGATGGAGCGTCGCTTTCCAGCCCACTGATACAGGCTAAAGGCAGTAGAAGCAGCGACAGTACGGTATTTGAAGTACTTGATTCGGGCTCCACTGTGGTGCACGGTGGTGGGGTGCACGTGCTTGCAGGTGGTGTGACCATTGAGTCCGGGGGTCAAACAATTACATCCGGCGGCTTACGCGTGGAGTCTGGCGGTGTTCATGTCGAGTCTGGACGCCTTACCACTCGCGATGGTTTTGCCATTGAAGATGGTGGACTGATTGTTCAAACGGATCAAGTGAACGGAAAAGCGCTGCGAGTGGCATCTACCAACGCTAATTTTGCAGGAACATTGTTGAGCTTAGACATCTCTGGCCAGCATCGAGACACGCCACCTTTTCGTGTTCTCGAGGTCTTAAAATCTTCTGAGCCCGGAAGCGACCAAACAGAAGACGTGTTTTCGGTAGACTCGCTAGGTAACTTGGAGACACGTGGGGATGTCACTACTGCCCACGGTGGGCGGATTATTGCCAGTGGCGCACTTGTTTCGCAAGGACAGGCAGTATTTTCGAACGTACAGCTTCGCGCGTCTGAAAACCTGGTTATTCCTAGTACAAACAGCTACGTCCAGGTTACTACTGACGGAGTAGTGTCTCCTAACATTGCCCGAATCGATCTTGAGCATGCATACGCCGGACAGCTTCTCGTCATCCAGAACGACGACGAGCAACCGCTGGGTGGTGAGCTCAACGTCGCGGCCGGAGCAGCTGCGATTTTCGTATTCGATGGCGGGGTGTGGCGACCTCTGACGGCTGCAGCCTTCGACACGTCGTCTCTCACGGGTGTGAAAACTTTTGAGGCTGCAAACGATCTCAACTTAGGCGAAGTTACATTGTCTGTGCAATCTGTTCAGGTTGCTGGCCAACGTTCTGGGTTTGTGGCAGTATACGGCAAAGGTGGCGCCCTGGAACAGCATGATAGTCTACGCTTCGAGGCTGCATCGGGCACATTCAGCGCGGACAAAATTGAGGCAAAGCGCATGCGTGGTTCCATCGATATGAGTGAGAGTGAGCTGCGTAGCGTTGACATTATAGGTGGTCACATCAGCAACGTCAATATGACAGCCATCGAGATGGTTGAAGTCCAAGGTGAGCTCTTTGTCGAAGATGAAGCCTTTTTTGGAGCAAGTGTGACCGTCGATGGTCAAGTCATGGGCTCTGGGGCCTACGTGGATGCATCGGACGAGCGCTTCAAGGTTGACGTTCACCAAATCAGCAACGCCTCTGAGGTCGTTGCACAACTGAGAGGTGTCGAGTATGCGTATAACTCGGCAGTATTCCCAAGCAAGTTCCAACATGCTGGCCGGCGTGAATTGGGATTCATCGCACAAGAAGTGGAGCGAGTAGCGCCCCAAGTCGTGTCTACTGATGGAGGTGGATTCAAGTATGTGGCTTACGCACGATTGATGCCCGTAGTTGTAGAGGCCCTAAAGCGAGAACAAAAGCGTGCAGATGACAGTGAAGAGCGGCTTGAGCAACTTGAGGCCGACATGAGCGATCTCAAACGTGCATTACAGAGCCAACACGAGATACTGCAACTGATCCTGAAGCAGGTTGAAAGCGAGCCCTCCCATCAAACGGTGACAAGCAATATCGACAATTCCTGGGCCCAACAAATGCAATAATCATACCGTTGTTGCCATTACACTGCTCCCCACCAAAGTCTTCTCGCTTGTTTTTTTTCTCCTCTTAACTATTTTGACTTACTGTGGCTGTTGCTGCGGGGGCGGCGCTTGTAAATATTGCCGTTCGGAGCGAATGTAAAGGACAACCCCGAGGGCGATCGTCAACACGAAGATGAGGAAATTCTCGGACTGCATCACCTCGCGCCAATTTCTGAAGACGTCCTGCAGCACCATATCCGTGCTGAAGGTGGCGTCACCAGGCCACCACTTTTCTAACAAAGAAAGCAAAGACGATCCCGTTTCCAGTACAGTGTCGGCCGCGTTTACGTTGCTTCGTGAAGGACCACTGGTTGAAGCCTCGGTGGGCGAGAAAGTCTTCTTGGACGGCGAAACATTGCCCACAAACTCGTCCCACCACCTCTTCCATGAACGGAGCGACTTGTGTGCGCGCAGCTTCCACAATGCTAGAGTGACCGGCACACTAGCGTCGCTATGGGCTACTCGAGCCTTGTCAAAGAACCGCTTAGCCAGGTAAAAGTCCTGGTCCACACCAATGCCGTGCTCGTACATGAGAGCAAGGTTGAACATGGCTTGTGCGTTGGAGCGCTTGCTGGCAAGGGAATAGTGTGCGCTAGCTTTGACAAAGTCCACGGGGTTGCCTCCTTTTCCATAGTAATAGTAGTCGCCGATCTTCAAGTTAGCATCCACGTTGCCCTGTTGTGCTGCCAACCTGTATAGCATCACAGCGGTCGAAGCTACGATATCTTCCTCAAGCCCCATACCCAAGGGCGCCAGCGACAACATTGGTGAAAATGCCGACGGCGTCAGGAAATCATAGTCCAGCAAGTATGCAGCGTTGTGCTGGGCGACTTCATAGCCCTGCTGTGCCATCACAGCGTACTTCATGAAAGACGCCTCGTAGTCCTGTCGCTTGAAGTCTTTGTATGCCTGAGATAGGACGCGATCCCACTCGCCACGCTCCGCCACCATCTTGAACGACTCGACAGCATTCTTGCACGAGCGAGTGGTGCCAATGCCGTGTAGGCTCATGTGACCAAGTTTGTGGCTGGATATTGTGTGACCCTGGTGCGCAGCCACCTGAAAGTACCCATGTGCGACTTCATATTCAGGGTGCTCTGTGGCAAGAATGGAGCCCTTCGAGCCGCCGCGCACGTGTAGGACGCCCAGGTTGTAGAAGGCTTCCATGCTTCCCTGCTTGGCAGCAGCCTTGAAGAGGGACACAGCTTGCTCTTCATCCGGCTCTGTGCCTTTACCGAGCAAGTACATGTGCGCCAGCTCGTTCTGCGCTGCTGTGTTGCCCTCATTCACTGCCTCTTGCAAGTACTTCAACGCCGTGGCGTTGTTCTGAGGGACGCCAATCCCAAGACTGTAGATGTGTCCCAGATGGTACGCTCCGCCACTAGCGCCCAGGTCGTAGGCTTTCTGAAAGAGCACTGCTGCGCGCTCCACATCTTGCGCCAGTCCACGGGCACCGTAGTAATACAACGTCGCCAAGTTCAGTGTGGCGTCGGGGTCGCCCTTATCCGCTGAGAACTGGTAGTAGTCCACAATAGCGCTGTCGCCCGGCAAGTTTTTCTTGTGCTGCGTCTCCGCCAACGTCTTGAGGCGACGGTGGGGCAGATCGTAGATGGCCGGGTGGCTAGCGTTCTGTTCCCGCCTCGCGACGGCTTCATTGGCCGCCACTTCATAGTACCGCACGGCCGACTCGCACTTCTTCGGGGCTCCCAGTCCCAGCAAATGCTTGTGTCCCAGCGCCATAGAGGCGCCGATGTCCCCGCCCAGCGCGGCGAAATAGTAGTGTGTCATAGCAGCAGCTTCGTCCAGTGGGGAGCCCCAGAGTCCGTAGCTGAGCGCCACGCCCACGTGGAACTGCGCCCTTGGCGCCCCCAGCGCGGCCGCTTCGGCGTACAGACTCATGGCCAGCGTGCCGTTGACGCTCGTGTCCAGCGAGCTGTTGCCGTAGAAGTACATGTCTCCGAGCTGCACGAGCGCGTCGCGACGCTC
>JAHWLE010001150.1:0-13570 GCA_024679135.1 Phytophthora foliorum
AGCGGTAGGCCCAGAGCGACCAGTTCTCGAGCTCTGCCACGGCCTGGCGACACGCCTGCGCCACGGTGGCGGACGCCGTGCGCTTGCGTAGCGTGGCGCTGCTCTGCTGCGTGACCACGTTCATGCTCGGGACTAAAAAGCGACGCCTGCGACTTGTGCGGAAGCTGGTAGATTGCGAACTGGGCTTTGTCTCCAGTTTTGAGCCTCCCATTCGGGACCAAGATGCGAAAGGGTTTTGCCCAATGGTGAGCGGTGGTTTCGAGGTTTACAGCCAATGGCCGTCCAGGACGCTAAAATGGGAGACACTCGCTCGGTTTCGAAGCCATCGAGATGACTTGAGACTTGAGCCGACATGTTGTCGGCTCAAGTTGGACCTCGACGAGACGCCCAGCGTGGCGTCTATGAAGAACGCAGCGGCGACATCTATGCCGCGGGCGAGACGAGTTCGGTGGTCCGCAGCGCTCTGAGTCACGCGCGACGCTGATAGGCCGAGTTGAAGCCGGAGGAATCTTCAGATCCCGGCCGATGCAGCGTGGGTTCGCTCGAATTGTATTGATTTCGTTAGGGCCGGATCTGCTGGTAGCTGTAGAACTTGCGGCGGCGCTGCAGGCGCGCGAGCTGCGCGCAGCACGCGAATGCCACGGCCGACAGCGCAATGGCCACGACGAACACGGGGCCGAAGCACTGCGGGCCGAAGCATTTCTCCACGCCGTCCACGGTGCGCGTGGCCGACGAGTGCTGGTACACGTACGACGCCAGCGGACTGAAGAAGAGCGGGTACCCGACGCAGTTGGCGAGGCTCAGGAGCCCAAAATTCTTGCCGAAGTGCTGCAGTCCGAACTCCTCGCGGATGATCACGGGGAACGTGCCGAACATGACCCCCTCCGAGAAGCCAGCCATGGCCACAGGCAGCAAGAGGTAGCTGGGCGGCACAGAGAGGAAGATCACCTGTGTGGTGGCGGTGAGTATAGCTGAGGCACCGGCGAAGTACGCACGCGGATAGCGCGTCAGCAGCAGGTCCGAGATCGCTCCGGTCGCGAGGCGGCCTAGTGTGTTCACGATGGAGAACAGCACCACCATGAACGGAACCTGCTCCACCGGACCACCAAGTGACTCGACGATAAATGACACATTGGACATGACCAGAAGGCCCGCGCCAATGATGATCATGACCGGGATAAACAGCATCCAAAACCGCATATCCGTGAGCAGTGCCACGCCCGTGATGTCGTCGGGCTTTTCGCTGTCGGCACCGTTCACTTGCGCTTCAGAAGCCAAACCAGTGTTACCGAATTCAATGCTTTCAGATCGCTTCTTCTCGTCCTTGGCTTCGTGATCTCCTGTAGGGCGAGCAAACACGCACCAACCGAACACGCAGGCAGCTAGGAGGTAGTTCCCTACAAACAAAAAGTAGCCCGGCACGTCGCGGCTGTGGAAGCCCTCGTGGAACACAAACGCGAAGAAGGCACCGCCACAACTGTACGCCGACGTGAGGGCTGCCATCACTTTGCCGCGGTTCGAGTCTCCGAACAGCGACTCGTTGGGCACGATGGACGAGAAGACACAGAAGGAGCTGAGCAGGCCGAAGAGCATCATGGCGCTCCCGATGCCCAACGGACTCACACTCTCCGGCACGAACTGCAGCGCTGCAAACACGCCCAGATGGACGACCAGCATAGCGCTTCCGCTCAGCAGCGCGCTCGTGTAAGGCCCCAGTCGGTCGAAGATCACGCCGGGGATGTAGGACATGTACGTGCCCAGCATCGTCATAGCGGAGACCGAGGAGATCCCCGCCTGCGAGAAATGCAGCAGCGTCTTCAGCTGCGCGTTCCACGCCGACAGCGCGTAGGTGGAGCCCACGCCGAGCATGAGCAGCACGCCGGCAAGCAGGCTGCAGGAACGGCGCAGCAGTGACGACGGCGCCGTTGAGCTCATCTGTGCCACTCAGGGGATGATATAGCTGATGGGATTTGAAATATTGGCTATATGGCTACATTGTGTCAAAAGTTGCAGTTGCAGAAAAGTGTACCTGTACCTGTACATGTATCACTCGCAAGGTTCTTCATATTTATGATAAGCGGACATAATGCTGGCGCGCTGCGAACTTGAGGCTTGCTACTAGAGATACCATACTCAGCGCCATCACCAGCAGAAACACAGGCCGGAAGCACTCTTCGCCAATGCACTTCTGGACGCCGTCCACGGGCTCCGCAGACAGACTGTAGACGAAGGAACCCACGGGGCTGTAGAACAGAGGGAAACCCAGCGCGTTGGCGACACTGATGAGACCGAAATTCTTGCCAAAGTGGCGAGCGCCGAAGGTCTCGCGCGTCAGAACGGGGAAAGCGGCAAACATGACGCCGTCGGCGATGCCGGAGAGTGTGATGGGGACAACCAGGTACGCGCGCGGGATGACCAGGAAGAGCGTGTGGATGACGCATACGAGGATCGAGGCCAAGCTTACAAAGTAGATGCGAGGGCAGCGGTCGAGCACGCTGTCGGAAATAATGCCTGCCGCAACGCGGCCGCAGCAGTTACCCAACGAGAACAGCGCCACCATCGTCGAGATCTGTTCCATGGGGCCACCGAGGGACTCGACGACGAATGCAATGTTGGCCATGATAAACAATGACGAACCGACCAATATAAAAACGGTAGCAAACAGCAACCAGAAGCGCGAATCAGCCAGAATCTCGCGACCAGTGATGTCAAGCTGCACCGTAGGGATCAGCGTGCCGTTCTCCTCAAGATCGAGTCCACGCCGAGCCTTCTGCACCGACGTGTCGGGTGGCATGAACTCGTCCAGTGCGTGGATGGGCGGAGCAGCCACGACGACGTGCGCAGCATCGTCTTTACCAGGTCGATACAGCGTAACCCATGCCAGCACAAACACTGCGAGCATCAAGGTCCCCATGAACCGGAAGTACTTGGGCACCTGCCCATCGAAGAAGTGCTTGTAGACCTCAGCAAACAATGCGCCGCCAGCACTGAAGGCTGCAAACTCCAGTGCCATGACCTTTCCGCGATTCTCTGGGCCGAAGAGGTCCTCGTTGGGCCCCAGCGCCGAGAACACGCCGAAATTGGTGGCCTGCCCGAGCACCGCGAAGGCGACGCCCACTCCCAGCGGCGTCATCGCCTCGGGGCACGCCAGGAGCCCAGCGTACAGTCCCACGTAGAGACCAGCCAGCAAGAATCCACCCAGAAGAACGCTCCGGTGGGCGCCAATGTGGTCGAAGACGAAGCCAGGACTGACGGAGAAGTAGGCGCCAAAGGACGCCATGGAGCACACGAGCGAGATGTCCGCCTCGGAGAAGCCCAGCAGCTCCCGCAGCTGCGCGTTCCAGACGGAGATTGAGTGGTTGGAGCCCACGCACCCCATGAGCAGTAAGCCGGCCACGACGCTGGCGAGGCGGCGGCACTGGTCCCAGTCGCAGCGCGGCGGCGACATGGCTGAGGTCTGGTTTTGACACTCATCACGCACGAGCAAGTGACTCGGTATACTTGTATCCGGACGTCCGGACGACATCACTTCAAGCTCTGGAAGCTCAAATGGCAAGTTTATGCGTATACCCGGCAGGCCGACGTTCATCTGTCCACCCTTACTAATGTACGAAGGCTTTGATGGTTGGCAGGGCCAGAGGACGATCTTGCATGGCACATGTATGTACATGTACAGTACTCTGTGATCAGGCTCCTCCCCATAATCTTAGTGAATTCTTTTGTGCTGCGACTTACACCCGTGAGCAACTTGGGCAAGTTGCACGCCTCCCAACAGCCTCATTGGACAATACATGTAATACCGTGCATTCCCCATGGCGTATTAGTATTTGCTGAGTGAGATACAAGTTTAAGCCCCAACAGCGCAAAGTTTGCGCCGCAAACCAAACATGGGCTGAACGTCTTAACAAAATCGACTTGAGGTAGCCACTTGCAACGTAAGGTACAGTAGTAAACGAATGAGTTAGAAGAAGTTGAAGGCAATGAAGAAATGCATGACGAGCCATGGTGGCAGTCGCAGTCAGCTAATCGCCTCACGCTCGCTATAATAACAGTAGGTTTCTCGTAACGCATTACTAGCGATCTTCAGTATTTAATAACCTTCCAACACAGATTCAATAATTGATATGACGACACAGAAACAATACAAAAGTTATAATTAGCTACTCCAAGTATAAAACACCTGTCAAAACTAAATGTGCGACAACCAAGTACGGCACGATCTGTCACGGTGCCGACCACATAATAGAAGGGGCCGTCCATCGGTCCAGAAAACGTCCTCAATCTCGCTGCACAACAACAACGCCACGCAGTGCCCGATCTCAAACGCATCGGCCATCTTCTCTCTCTGCTTGAGCCTGCTCGAATACATTTTACCTCGCTGTGGTTGTTGAGCCATCTTTCCCGCTCCACGGCGCCAAGATATCGAGCAGCCAATCGCCGCGCACCCCTTCCCCTGTGTACGGACACACCATTCATTTATGTATGCATAATACATTGTACTAGTTATCCAGGGTATTCAGTAATAAAGTTATGATGGTATACAGTGAAAATTCGTGAGGAAACAGATATCAAAGGGTATGTGAACATAAATATAGTGATAATTAGGACGAAGTACGGTACTGTTTCGTCGAACGTGACGGGCAGATGGAGGTGGGGGGGGGGGGGCCAAGAAAGCCAGCACCGATCGGTGCCCCGCATTGCTCCACCTTCCGCTCATTGCGCGCTCTCCATTCCGCCCGCTTCCTCGTCGCCATGAAGGTCCGGCGCGGCAGCTTCTCGCGGCTGCGGCAGGCTGCGGGGCTCCTGCTGGCTTCAAGCGCCTTGGCCTCGGCCAACACGGCCCCCTCTCTTTACGGTGCGTAGCTCTCCATTCATTGATGTGCATCAAAAGAAACCGCAGCCTTACCTTCTCTCGTTCCCGTGCACAGATTACCAGTACGACGGCACCACAACGTACTGCTACTGGATGGACCAGGGCATGCAGGTGTCCAACTTTGACTTCGCCTACGTGCTGGAGGAGGGAACGGGCTCCGACTGCCCGCTCACCGTCTCGCTGCAGCAGGCCACGACCGGCGCCATCGTCGCCGGCAGTGAGGTCGAGTACGCCTTCACAGCCACGCTCAACCTGAACGACAACGTGTTCAACCTCACAGAGCTGCAGACCACAGTGCCCGACCCGACCACGGGCCTCCCCATGCAGATCGGCCACGCTAACATCCACACGTGCTCGCGCTCCACCGTGTGCGATATCTTCCGGACAGGCGCCAACCGCAAGATTGCGGACCAGGAGACGTCCAACTTCACGAGCGGCGGCACAGCCAATTTCCGCCAGAAAATCATCTACAACAGCGACGGCGAGAGGAACGTATTCGCGCACATTATCCTGCCGCCCAAGGACTACCTGCAGGAGAGCTACCACTTCATCACATTCATTACCACGACGGTGGAGGCCAGCACGAGCAGCACGGCGGACGGGGAGAGCTCGGGGCTCTCGACTGGTGCCACCGTGGGCATGATTGTCGGCGGAGTGGCGATCGTGGTTGCTGTGATTCTCTCGGTCGTCTTCTATCGTCGCAAGCGCGGCCCGACGGACGGCACTGACCATTTCCGCAACAGTGGCTTTGGTTTGCCAGCCTCGTACGTGGCGTCCAAGTCCAAGTCCCACCTGGACTGGAATGCTGAGCCAGAGGCACGCGGATCCGGCTGGAAGGATAACTACAGCTCGAGGGGAGGTCGATCAAATGGATCTCGTGGGCCCGGACTCGATGCTAGCGCCCTTGCTTTTAACGATCGCCTTAGCCGCCAGAATAAGACCGTGTCGTCGTCAGGATCTCTTCACTCGAGTCGCGGTCCAGGTGACTCTGGCTTGATGTACAACAACTACGATACGCCCATGCAGCGATCAGGCAACGGGCGCTCAGCTAGGGACCCCTTCAACCGCTCCCAGTCGATGTACCCTGATGACTCCATGTACGATGACGGCGAGTCTAGGATCATCGAAGAGGACCCCAACCTCGAGTACGGACGCACGCCTGACCTCGAGACCTTCGGCATCCACCCCGGTGGCCAAGGACCTTCCTTCGAGAGCGAAACTTCCATGGGTACGTCCTTCGACTACAACACTGACAGCTCTCATTTTGCTCAGCCGACGTTCAACCCGCTACTCAGTGGTTACGGCCCTGGCCGCGAGTCAGACTTGTCGAGCATGGGGGAAACTGATGACTACAACATGTACGAGCAGCCACCTCAACGTATGCGTGGCGACACACTAGACGCAATGCTAACGGCCCCGGAGGACGAAGGCAGCGAAAGTGGCGACATCCGTGATGGCTCGGTGTCCTCAATTGGCACAGTAGACTTCACACAAGACGAGCCCTCAGTTCGTTCCCAGAAACCGATCCTGTTCGAGCCTTTGGATGAAACTTTGACCTTGTCGGGTTACTCGAAAGCCCAGGCGGCTACCCCCGACTTCGCTGCGTCCAAGACAGGCACTAACTTCACTAACACGAGTGATTTCGCCAACAGCAACTCGAGTGACAACACTGAGTTTATCGTTCACGACAGCAGCACCGAATTCGCTACCTCCAATGCCAGCACCGACTTTGCCAGCACTGCCAGTTCTGTTGACATTGACGGAAGCAAGATGAATTTCGGCAGCACCGCTAACACCACCAGCGACTTCACAAGCAACATCACTTCTTCTGAGTTTGATGCCAGTACGGGCACGGACATTGTCAGCAACGACGGATTTACTAGCAACATTGCTAGCACCGAGTTCAGCGCTAGCAGTACCGGCGACTTTATTAGGCCCAGCAGTCACAGTGATTTCGATGAGGGAAGCAGCCTCAGTAGCGACTTGGAGGGTTCGAGCTACAACAGTGACCTCACTGGTTCGAGCTACGGCACGGATATTACTGGCAACAGCTACGGCACGGATGTTTCTGGCAACAGCTACGGCTCGGATATTACTGGCAACAGCTACAACACCCACTTAGATGACTCGGCATTGAATGGGCCCGCTGCCACGAAGACCGATTTCAACAATACGCAGTCGACGTACGATTTTGATGACAAGTCCTACCGCGCCTCTGGCTCTTTCGCGACTACTGCATCGGACGACACGACGAAGACAGATGAGGGTCTCCGCATAAGACGTGTGTCTTCAGCCGACGGCGAGAGCTACGAGTTCTAGGCTCCCTCATGGCCAGCTCAATAGCTTTGTAGACTCGTTTGTCCATGCGTTCGTTTGCGTGGTGGAAGGTAGTCGAGTGGACAGAATGTGCTCATTTTCGGTCACGTCGATAGAGGACGGAACGGCATGGGCGCAACGGAACGCCTACGGCGCTTATGGCGTCACATTTTGCTGGCTAATTGCTCAAGTCTCGAGCACGTCGTCAGCAAGTGGAGAAAATTTCACTATGGAATATGGACACGACAGCGCCGTAGCGTACTTTATTTTTTTCGATCTCATCTTTTCTTCGTAAGGGTTTCTTCAGCTTGCTAGTGATCTCGAACCACGAGTCTACTATGGTGACCATGGCGAGAAGGATAACGATGCAGGCAAGAACCTGGAAAACACTACGCTGCAGTCGTATTTAACTTTTTGAAAACACGAATCCATGAAAAGCAAAGGCCAGAGCTGTCTTCATCGATAAGGGCCAGTACCCATCGACACGTACGTACCAGATATAGAGAATCACTTACCGACAGCATCAAGCATGCAGTCAGATTCCCGCTATTTATACTGACCTTTTCCTAGAGGGTAGTGGTGTGGTGACGATCGCTTTTGCACTTTTGCATTGAAGACAGGTAGATAGGAGACTCGATGAGGCCTGTAGACGTCGGGACAAAGAAGTCAGAGGTTCAACGTGAAGAACCAGCCTCGACAGTAACGAGACCTAGTGTCTCCGCTTCAGGTTCACGCGGGACTTTTAGCTGCAGAAGGTGGCGGCTGCTATCAGGGAAACCTAGCAAAGGTGAAGAGACTTTAGGTGCCAGTGTCTCGACGCACAAATCAAGCATGGCTGCTGAGAATGTGCAACGTCCGACAACTGCTGCGGTCGATTCGAAGGATTGGGCCACCGCGGCGACACCGTTTGCAGCTCTCCTCCCGCGTGAAACAATTGTCCCAACCATTTCGCGCAAGTCTGTAGCTGCTGCAGTCTTGACTTCAGCTTTTCCACCCGAGAACGCTAATGCATGGGATCGTGAAATGACCATTTGCGAGAGAAAGCATGTCAAGGCCATGGGGAGAATGGCGACGAGAATCTACTGGGGTAAAAGTGCAGGCGAGAATTCCTCTGACACGTCCAGAAAACAAAAGCGCCGACAAAATAATGGCCTGAAGGACCAGATCTACCTGCCTGATCTGTGCCAGACACGACCTGGAGGTTTGCAACCTTCTCGTGCATTCAAGTCACCACCTTCCTCACCGCAGTCCAGAAAATCTACACAAGTGATGGCAAACACGTTTGCAATACCAGACGCTTTCGCAGGAATGAAACTCTTATCGTCACAGCTCGACGAACTTCGAGCAGGTCTGGAGACAACAAGAGCACGGGAGATTTCGGGGACAGCAGAAAGGTTATGGTATCCACAGCCGTCTCACAGCGATACGGCGACGCAATCTTGCAGCACTCAGACATATAACCCCACTACCTGTATCTGTAAGATCAGACAGTCGGAGGATACTGACGGCAGTTCCAGCAGCCTCGAGACACTGTTACTACGTGTGCTCGAGCGACCTCCAGCATGTCCGGATGGTTATCAGGCTGATCAAGAAGATAGCATGACGGCATCTAGCGACGGAATGAAAACCAAGTCCCTGGACAGTCGAAGTACTACCAACAGTGAGGACGATTTGCTGTTCCTACTCAACACACTCGATTCCACGAGTCAAACATCTTCCCAGTGTGAAACTTCAACAACAAGTGACCTCCTCATGGCACTTGCATGTGAAGGGCCACCCAATTTTACCAAGTGCAGAGTAGACGGGTAGGGAGTCGCAGCTTGAACTGAATGGAGTCTGAAGAACGAGGTAAGCGTAGCCCCGCGGAGTGGATATCACAACTGGGTATCGAGCAACCCGGTGCGAAGAGTGTTACCACAATGATGAACCGCAAGCGAAAACCTGCGAGTGCCTACCAGTACTACCAAAAGTTGGTTCAGGACTTCAACTCGCTGGAACGGGATATGGAGAGCCACCAAGAAGAGCAAAGTGAACTTGAGGCTCAGTTAGAGCAAGCCCAAGCTAAGATCCGAGTCGCGAAAGCTCAAGATCGCCAGACTCAACAGATTCAATGGGAGCGAGAGCGCGACCGTCAACTGGAAAGTTTTGTTCAGCAACGCACCAGACTTGATGTGCTCCGAGCGCAGACAGATGCGTTGGAAGCTCAGGAATTGCGTCTTCAGGCTGAAATGGAGGTGCTGCACGAGCGACAACAGGAAACTAGCGAAACAGAGGCTCGTCGAATCCGTAGACTAGTTCATGAACGAACAACGCTACTCGAGGATGAATTAGCAAAAGGGAAGCTAGATCTGGACTATATTGCTCAAGTTGTTTCCAGTACGCAACGTCAGGAGCAGAAGAAAGAGACCCAACAGGAGGGCCACAAACAGTCTCTTTCCTCGGTGCAGACTCTGGTACAAGATATTCAAGAGCGCAGACATCGCGAGTTTGAAGTGGCGGAAGCAAACTTGAAAGCACGAATGCGCTCATTTCAACTCGAGAAGGATGCACTAGCCAAGAAAGCCAAGGAGTTGCACGTAACCAAGCAACAAGCAATCCAGATCCTCTCTCAGAACCAGCAGATTGCGATCAAAGGGTTCTTCGATACCCCACCAAGTGCCCAACAGCGTGAAGAAAAACCAAGCAGCACTCCGTCGCTGGACTTCAAAGAAATTCTGCAATCGCTCAACCAGAGTGGCGCACAGGTTGAACAGATCCAAACTGTCGAATCGGAAAGGAACTCGGGTCGTCGAGAACTTGCTGAAGCCCTGCAGGACGCCCGTGCAACGCTAGAGCGGGGTAACCAGCGTGTCGAGGCTATTCAAAAGAGTCTTCTAGACCGAAAAAATGAAGCCCGAAGATTGGGCATCACAGTAGACCTTCCTGGAGCAAATTCAGCTGGATATAACGGGGCGTGGGGGATTGAGTCGTACTCTCCGCGTCAGTCTGAAACAGTTTACTTCATGCGTGGGCTTGTGTTTTCGTGGATGGATATCGCAGTCGCAGAAGTCAGCGCTCAACCAGCGAAAGAGCTTCTCGAGTTTGAGGTGAAACGTTGGAGAGATACTCACGTAAGTGTCGAGCAGGATTGTACTCGTGAAAGAAATCTGCGACTTGCAGGGCAAATGCTTGCTAGCTTACTAAACGAAGTTGTCACTGAAATCGCTGAAGATATTCGAATGGAATTTGAATCAAGCACTCAGCGCGTACGAACCATTTTTACAAGTGGTTTCAAGAATGTGTTGTTCCCGATGCCAACGGGACAGCTTGCACCCCCGCACGCCAAGAAAATGCAAAACAAGTCTCAACCATCGGTTTCTGTGAATTCTTCTACTCTACGGTCAACACTTTTCGAGTCATCTCTTGAGCACCTGCGGACACTTCGAAATCGTCGAAGCGATTCAAATTCCATCACACTCCTCCATCAATTATCTTTGCCTGTATCGCAGCAACCGCCAACTACAGCGATAGCCACTCCGTCGGTACAAGCTAAAAGCCCAGCGAAAAAGAAATTCGGGATTTTTGGTGCACCGACAGGTGGTGAGTCTCCAACAAAGAAAGAAGTAGCTCTCCAACCACAATCCCCAATCTCTGCAGCCCCCAAGCAGAGTGAAATTGAGGTCATCTCATTTCTTTCACCAGATGTGCCAACTTGTTTATCTTCAGCAAGCAAAATCGCGATGTCATTTTGGCAACACGAGCCGCATCTTTGTTTACGAACGATTCTGGTACCGTCATCGCTGGGCTGCCCTTCATGCTTGCAGCTATCACCAAATGGCGACCTGCTAGTGTGCGGTACTACTGAAGGCGAAATCATACTTTGGGACCTACTTCCTGATCAGCCAGCAGTACTACGTGTATGGTCTCCACCAAAGGCTGAACGCTCGCGAATCACCCGTGTTGTACTCAGTCCTGACACGCAAGTTGTGATAGCGTTCTTCCGGCGAAAAACCGTAAGTGTGTTCACAATCAATTCAAATCCAGCACAGTCTAATTCCCAGACAAAGCCAAAGCGGGCAATGCACTCGGATGATTGCTTTCCGATTGATTCTGCAAAGTGCAAACCCCGCAACCTCGAACTTTTACTGCAGATTTCAACAACAGACGTGCTAGCCGAACTATCGTTTACAGCTGATCTTCGTGAGCGAGCCCCAAATGCAGTAGCTAAGGACCCTGCTAGTGGCTGGTCGGCTGCCGAGTTGAGTTGTTGTTCTTTCTTCTCGTCATTCTCACTAACTGGCATGATGGCAAACAATACCACCTTGCTATTTGGTACTTCCATAGGCGACTTGCTAAAGTTGAACTTACAAACACAGCAAGAAAGGAACGGGGCGCAACTGCGGGGTATCCAGGCAGCATTCGACTACCCAGCACCAAACGACAGCGATTCACTAAATACAAAGGCCATTCGACGCGAATTTTTTCGTGGCCACAAACGACCTGTGCTTTACGCCTCTTGTATCCATCGATGCAGCGATGAACCAAAAGCCACGGAGATTCTGAGCGTCGACCTGGACGGCATAGTCTGCATCTGGGAGTACAGCGTAGCACAATTTACTGGGTTTGGGTGGTTCGAGCCGAAATCGAGACTACGTTTGGAACTGTCGTGTTCGATCTCGGATTTGATCTCAGTAGCGGCACCACCTAGTGGTCCGAAACGACTACCATCAAGACGCCTTCCTTCACAACTAGAAAAACCGGGATCTGATGAATTGGCTGGCGAGTTGTTGCAAGCGGCCCTGACACCGGACGGTACCCGACTCGTGTGCATGGTCTTCTCCGCTGATCCGACAAAAAAGGAAGTTGTCGGGACTCTTTGCTTTTTACAGCTTCTCACGGCCTCCATGCACCTGGACCGGGTAACATTGAACGTGGACTTTGTAGGAGGCAGTGGAGCACCTCGATTCGCGCTCACCACGAATTTCCTTTTACTCTTGGCCAACAACCTCGTACACGTATATACTCTGCGCACGGGAAAGAAGACCCGAGAGCCTATAGCACTTGCAAGCTCGGGTCAGCAGGTCGCCTTCAATAATATCACTTGTAGCAGTTGCTCCAAGTCCAGCCTTCAAGCCAAGCTTGATTCTTCAGCAAAATCAGCAGACCCCACCACGATAACTTTCGGCGTGTCCGGTGATCAGCACTCCCGTCTTCTTGTACACTCGTTTACTGCCTCTACTCCACTGAGTCCTGAAAATAAAACTAATGGCAAACGTGTACGCTGAGTCAAAAACCAGGTACATTGTTTCGGTTGATCCGGTAATTTATTCCCCTTGTCGCCGACCAGTGAATTGGAAACTCGAGCCGATCAGAGGGGCGTCTGCAACCTCATTAATCACTGACCAGGTGTGTCAAGTGGATGCTTCTTCTGCTGAACAATACGGAAGAAGGCTGCAACACTCTCCGATGCCCTGTAATAATTAATGTCAGGCATAAACGACATCTATATTGGCACCCACGACAAACTTACCTCTGACATGCCTCCGAGCACGCAAAGTATTGTTCTTCCGACAGCAGGCCTGAATTAAAACGTAGCATGACAACAAATAAAGTTCAGTCACAAGCCCAATCCTTAACTTCCTTGCAGTGCGTACCGTTTGTGATGCACGTCAAGACACCATCGCTAGTGCTGGATCGCGCAGTGGTGACCCACGAAACAGCTTCCTGTGGCCCAAACCATTGATTATTTGCATGAGTCCAACTACTCACCACAAACGCACGGAATCGGTAGCTGCTGCCGCTGTACCTCTTCTTCTACAGACGACGGGTCCAGATACAAGTTGCCGTCGGGGAAAATCCCGCACGCTGTCGCCGTGACGACCGCCGTCATCGGAACTCCAGCGTCCATCAGCGCCAGACTCACCGCATTGATAGCAACTGCAAGAAGGTGCTGGTTTCAAAAGGCACAATCGCCACTGCAAGGTCAAGGCCAACCAACGAGTTCTCACATGCAACCTCACGATACACAAACTAGCAATATAGTGGAAAGGATATCGAGCCATTGTCCTCGATCACTTGCACCACGATGCTGATGACGGCGCGCGGGAAGCTCTCGGTGAGGACGATGGGCGTGAAAGTCTCGCGGATGACCTGCTCGAACTCCTTCTCCTTGGATGCTGGCACAATAGAAAACCGATCAACGCATTAAAATACCGCAAGAAAGCACTGATAAAAAACGTCATTGCAACGCACTCAGAATGCCCTTCTCCAGCTTGAAGCAAACGTCCAGCGTGGCTCTGTCCGTCTTCTCGCCGCGCCAGTTGCGCGCCTGTCCGGGGCCGTACACCGCCGCGAGTACCGTGCTGCTGCCGTGCGACATGCGAGCGGAGCCATCGGCGCGGA
>JAHWLE010001151.1:0-13567 GCA_024679135.1 Phytophthora foliorum
GGCGCCCAGCTCTGGTGGTCGCTGCCGCTGCTGCCGCGCGTTGGGAGCGTGGGCGAGAGCGTCATTAGCTACTGAGGCTGCTGGTTCTGGGGTGACTGTGTGAGGAATCTGGAAGACGGAACTGATTCCTGCCATGCGACAGATGTGCCAACGTTTTGGTACGCAAGGAGGTTTTTGACCAATGATGGAAAGGCGAACTGGGTTTTGACGAATGAGGGGGAAAAGACATGGCTACATCATGTAGCCATGTTGCAAACTGCAACTTGCAGTCAAGTGGACCATTCCAAAGGTTGATTGATTGATTAGGGATGGATTTCCACTTTGGCTGAGTACACTTGGCTCAGGTCTTTGTCCTGCACGACGTTGCTCATCCAGTTGGAGAGTTCGTCTGCGAGAAAGCTCGCCTTGGTCTTCTGCACGTTGTGGCCGCCCTTCTCGAACGCGAGGCGGGGCCCTGGACGACACACGGCGCTCACATCCAGGAAGATTTTTTCCTCGATGAGCGCGTCATCTTTCGCCCACGCCAGGAAACTCGGCAGCGATCGGCTCTTCTCCAAGTGCCGAGCGAACAACGGGAAGTCTGCCGTCGCACAGCGGACGATACCCGCCGTGAAATAGTCCGGCAGCTTGCTGTCCGGGAACTTGAACGACTTGATGTAGAGCTGCCGCACGAGGTACTTGGACAGATTCTCAACGGCCGGCACTCCGGAACGCAGCATTTGCCATAGTAGATCGTTGAGGCGGGGGCTCAGTGCCTGATGCGGTCGATGGCCAGCACCTGAGAGAAGTGCCAGTCCCTTGATGCCGATCTTCTGCTTGTCGGCATTGATCCCCGTGAAATGCACCGCTGCGTGGCCTCCAAACGAATGACCTAACACGAAAACGTTGTCGGCATCCTTCAGCACAGTTTGCATCGCCTGGTACGTGAGTTGGACGGATGGGACCGCACTAATGTGCTCGTAGTAGTTGCTCGCGTCCAGGATGGTCGATCCTGCGAAACCTGGCAAGTTGACGCCGACCACACGCACGCCACGCTCTTGCAGCAGCGGAATGAGGTGTCGAAAGTCTCGGTACGTCCCCGGAGCGCCATGGATCAGCACCAACGTCGGTGTGGAAGCAGTCAAATCCGCGGGCTTCACGTCGATGTATTCGATCTTGCACTTGCCATCCACGTCGATAAACGAAGGTTCCGGTAGGTGTGGGGGCGAAGGACGTCGTGGCTTAATGAAGAACGCCGCAGCATTCATCCACACCGACGGTTGCACCTGCTTCTGAGGCACGGAGCTCAGGATTCTCCTGCTCAACCTAACAACGCCTCGCTGCCTTGCAATACGTTGAGAAGCTCCGACCACCGCCTGCATCAGCTCTAGCCCACCACGTCACCACTTGGTCTCCAGTTCTCGAATGGCTGCAAGGATGGTGACGGTCACGGAAGGTCTTCTTCAGAAATGCAAGGTCTCACGTCCACACTCCAAAGTGTTGAGTCGACACCACGTCGGACTTGGCGGGCCATGCGCGTCCCTCGTGCTCGATTGCTGGCGTCGGCGTGTGCTCGCAAGTCGTTCAACCGCTGGGACGTCCTGCCTCGAGTGGAGATGTCGCCTCCACGTGAAGCTCGAGTACCTCCTCCGCCTCTTCCGTCACCAAAGTATCTCGACGTTCGAGGGCGCTGCACAATCGAATACGTCGATATCCCACCGCTGGAAGAGGCTTTGAGAGGTCATGAAGCTCCAGTGACAATCGTGCTGGTGCATGGGGCACCAGGCAGCTACAACGACTTCCGTCATCTCGTTCCGGTGCTGAACTATCATCCGAACGTGCGGATCGTTGGCATCAACTTGCCAGGCTACGCAGGCTCTAAGGTGGCTGAAGAACACTATCTCGAGAGCATCAGTGCATTGCCGACTGCTGGGTTGGCATATGAGGCAGTGAAGAAGCTCTGTGACGGACAGGAAGGAAGAGACAACGTGTTCCTGGTTGGTCACTCGTTCGGAGCGCACACGGTGATCAACATGGCCACGTTGCATGCGGCTGAGAGAGAATGCAGTTCGATCAAGGTTCGAGGGATGGCGTTGTTGGCACCTGCTGGGTGTAGGCCGCACAAAGTGCTACGGCCTCGAGAGAGTGCAAAGATCGTGAGTTTGCTGCGTACGGAGCATCCAGTAATCTCTGTGTTGACACCATTCTTCATCAAGGCGGTCTACACGAAGCTGCTGGGCTTTCCCAGCGATCTGTCTCCAGGACACTACGCAGCGGGACTTGTCCGAGCTGGAACGACTGACTTTGATGTGATCCGCGAGCAAGTGAATATGCTCAGGGAGTTGAAGCTGCCGTCACTTGTTGCTTGGTCACAGAACGACGAGTTCATGGAGGAAGGTATTCCAAATGAGCTTGCGCGACTGTGTTATCCTGGCCCGCGTCTCGCATTTGCGAGTGGAGCGCACAACTTGCAAAAGACTCGCGCTGAACAAATTGCAGATGCGATGAGCAAATGGATAGAAGAGGTCATAGCTGAAGAGAACGATGGAGAGCAACAACCAACACAGCAACTGCCTTAGTGTCGGTGTGGCAATAAGCATTTGATCGCAACGTCACAATCTCATTCTCTGTCGGCCGAAGCTTCTTCCAAAGTGACGTGGCGCTATGGTGGAATCGTATTAGTTCAGCTAGCACTTGAATTCTGCCGTGCTACTCGGTTGCAGTAAGTGCGCGTGAGCATCGTGAGCTCAAGCATCCAGAGGTGACGGATTGCTGCAGACTTGAATACGTCGATGTTCATTCGTCGGTGAATGATGATGCAAAGTTGTCGACTCTTGTCCTCATTCACAGAGCACCTGGAAACTACCGAGACTTCCGCTACCTCATACCACTACTTGCTGGGCATCCTGGCCGTCGCATCATCGAAAAAGTATTCCTGGTTCTGGAGGCTCTGTGACTGATTGATTACCACGACATGGTGAGCGCTGTTCAAGCTGCAGAGGTAGTGCTAGAAGGAATTCGACAGCTTTGTGGCACCAGCGTTCACACTGTCATAAATATGGCAGCGTTGGATATGACAGAGACGGGAAGTGCTCCATTCGAAGAATGACATTGATAGCTCCGACTGGGTATGCCTCGTATAAAATCTCTCATTTCGCTGATGGTGAAGATGCTGAAGTCTAGGAACGCGTTAGCCGTTAGTGCATTGACACACTTCATGTGCATCAAAGTGCTACGCTTGATTCGGGCAGGGCACAACGGACTTCGCTGTGATCGGTTATCAGGCCAAGCTTCTTGGAAGTCTCCGAGCACCCACGATCATTGCGTGGGTGCAGAGCGGCGAACATATTCAGAGTGAGATCCCAAAAGTTCTCTCGATATTGTGCTGTGATGGGGCACGTCTGCAATCTGCCTGTAGGCGGATCAAATATCTTCCGCCACGCAAAGTGGGTCGCAGACATCGTTCCCGACAAGAGCGTTGAGAAATAGGCAATTGTGAATTGCTCTTAGGTGGTGAAAACTCCCTTTGCAACGACCTCAGTGGTACCTTGAGGTGACGAATGTGCTTAGGTTGTCGCGACAAGAAAGCTCAGACCAAACAATCTTTTATTCCTGGAGGCGTGTAGGTGATATTCATGAATAGGAATGAGTCATTTTGGGCCGCTAACATGGGTCTTTTCACCATGCTCAGTCGGCGAGCTGCAGCCTCCTTTCTAGTTGGAGAGCGTGATGGCACCCACCACATACTTTCACATCATACCTTGTTTCAGGCCCCCGAGGGTTATACACGAGCCTCGTCCACCTCCACCACCACTTCCAGACCCCAAGTATCTCCAAATCGATGACATCTGCAAGATCGAATACGTCGAAGTTGACCCAACCGATAGTTCTCAGGTGAAAAACAATGAGCCAGTGACGATTGTGATGGTTCATGGTGCACCTGGAAGCTTCCAAGACTATCGGTACGTCATTCCGCTGCTGGCCGAGCAACAGCCAAGCCTTCGCCTCATAGGTATCAACCTCCCAGGTTACCAGGGCTCTGAGGTGGAGAAATCACATTACCTTGACACAGTCTGCGCTCTCCGTACCGCTGACGTAGTGTTACAAGCAATTCGTCAGCTTTGCCCCTCGAAAGAAAATGGTGGAGAAAATGTATTCTTCATTGGTCACTCTTTCGGCGCACACACAGTGATCAACATGGCAGCAATGAACGAGACCCAGCGAATTGCTGGAGAAGCTGTCAACATACTTCGAATTTGCGGGGTTGCATTGTTAGCACCTGCAGGATGCGTCCCCCAACGCATGGTGAAAGAGATACCAATCAAGATGATGATCATGCTGCTCAGATCCCGCAACGCTGTTGTTCATCGCTTTGCAACCCGTATTGTCAAGTACCTGTACACTGAAATACTTAGTTTTCCCAGGAGAACGCCAACATATTCGTGTGTGTCGGCAGTAATGCGGGCAGGCTCAACAAAATTCCCGTTAATTCGAACTCAAGTCAATCTGCTAAAGGAAGCCAGAATGCCTGTGTTCGTTGCATGGGCTCTCGACGATGTCCTTGTCGAGCCTGCAATCCCCGAAGAACTCGGCAAGCTCTCTCATGTAGGCCCACGCATTGAGTTTGCTGGTGGAGGACACAATATCCAAAAGACTCGAGTTGAGCAAATCACGGCGGCCTTGTCTTCATGGATCTCGGCCATCTTAAGCGGATGCAACTCCGTTGAGCTAGGCATGACCCAGCATTTCCCGTAGAGTAAATCGGGTTTTGAATAAAATTGACAGAGCCTTTGAAGACGAATGAAGTGTACGACGCCTTGCTTGAATCGGTTTGGGGTTAGTCTTAGCTATCCCGTTGTAGATGCCTCTACTTCAAGACAATGCCTTCAAGAAGTTTCTTTAGAATCAGCGATATCCACTCATTCTTAACTGCTTGCAGTGTTTTGACGCAGGTGCGACCTCCACTCCAGTTAGCGAAACATACTTCGTCGTGAATACTATTGTTCGCACATTCATCGAGCAGCACCGGATGATTTTCGTCATGCGCGCTCTGGTGAAGCTGACCAAGCATTCACTTCTCAATCACTTATTTGGATCATAGAGTGAAAGATGTGATACTCCGTGAATAGGCTGCTGTACCAAGAACTTCTCAAACTCCATTACTTATTACTTGAAAAACAAAATGAAGGTGTCGGTGACTAATTTTCAGCTACGTGGCCATTCCTCATTCCTCGTAGCAACTGATCCTCGATGTCGTTATTGAAACCAGTGACCTTGCTCTCCCACGTGTCAACGCCCACCTCGAGACTGGGATATCTTGTTAAGTCGACAGTCGATATGTCGTCTACGAACGTAGCTTCCCGATGGGTCTGCATCACGGTTGTAGGCCCGAAAGTTGAGAGATTGCCTTCCATAACAACCAAACGACTGGTTTCTACGAACGAAAGCGATACAACCTCGAGCATTGGCTCAATCAGAGTGCGTCTAATGAACACCGTTCGATGTTGCTCGACATACTTCCGGGCTACCTCGCGCATGACGATACGTACGTCGATTCCGCCAAACGCGAAAGTGAAGCACAAACTTCTCATGCGAGTATTATTCCCGGCAATAAAGTTCTGTAAGTACCAGCAATCAGCAATATTTAGGCACCCACACAACTTTCTAGCCCGCAATAACGAAGCGCACCTGCATGAAGAAGACTTCCACATCTTTCGCTTGAGAACCTTTCCCACTCCAAATGACTTCCTCGGTTTGATGGCGGTTAAAAGGAAGAGGATGCTTGTTCAGAAACTCCACAAAAACGCCTTCTACTCTGCGTTTCCCTGTATTGTTTCTCCGTCCGGGACATGGGAGTTTATCCATCCCCACCAGCTCGAAGAAACCATCCACGCCTTGATACACGCCGTCCATCCCCTCCATCAGCTGATCGAAGACGGCCTTGTTGTTCAGCGGCGGAGTCACTCCCCTCGTGTTCAGTCGATGCTCCCTGATCAGGTCCATTGACGACGACATCATATCCTCTCTCAACTTCCTCTTGATAGATCGTTGTAGCGACTTGGCCTGTTGCAAGTGCAGCGTCACGGCTTTTCGCAGCTTGGCATTTTTCTCCTCACTACTTTGACGGAGCATCGACTGTCGACCTGCAACTTTCTCCCACATCAACGCCGTCTCCGTCTTGTGAACGGCCTGAGCCTTGAGGGCTACCGCAGTGATAACCTGTTTCGAATGTGGCAGGGTCGAGCGCACTCCCGCCGCCATTTTGAGTCGCTCGAGTTCCGTCGAAAGCTGCTTGACGACGTCACGCAGGGAGAGAATCTCGACTTTGCGTCGTTGTCTCCACGATTTCTTCTTCTCTTTCTCGACGGAGCAGCCGACGTTTTCAGAACTTGGTAAGCCTGGGAGTGGCTGATAGGGTTTTCTCGTTGAGTCGGCTGCTACTTTCACGACGGAGGCGTCGTCTTCTATCGTCTCGCTCTCAACAAGGAACGCGAGCATCGACCACTCGTCCATGTAAAAATCCTCATCGTTCATGAGTTCTGAAGACATGATCGACCGTTTCTCACAGTTCGCGAGTTCTTCGGGATGTGCTGCGCTACAAACGAGTTTCAGTAGGGGTAAGCAATTTGAACGGGGGTGAGTGTAATCAAGAATGGGTGCGTTTCGCTAAGTAGTGTAACCCACATAAACCTATCACTAATGCCGTGTTTTTACACGGGGAAGCTCTGGACTTTTGTTATCGAATAGTCCAAATTAGGTCCTGCTACTTGAAGCTTTGTCATAATGATGAGGCATCCTCTCGTCGTCTGCTGACGGACCCCAACGTCAGTGAGCGACAGAGGAAGGGCCGTATCAATAAGTTGCGTTAGTGCTCCATGCTCCACTGTATAGCAGCAAAGCATCATTTGTTGCGACCTTACAGTGGCTTACCAACAGTGAGCTGCTTCATTTGTCGAAGGAAGGCTTCTGCCTGGCAGTTAGTGCTGTCAACGTTTGGCTAAACCTCTAAACCTTGAAAACGTTTTGTTTCTAAACCTTAACCTTAGCGTCTTCTCTTTTAAGTGAATTAATGGATTCTTCTCTCAGTTAAGATTCAAGAGCAATACACTTAAGCGAAAAACTTGTGTACTCGAAACGAGCGGTGCTGAGACAAACCGATGGCTTCTATGTACAAACAGCTGGTTATTGATGACCTCCACCGGTTATATTTCCAACCTATCAAAATATATGACGAAACAACATATGATATCCTCTAGAATATGGTATTTAGAGCGAAATGTCATACTCATCGGTCGTGTTCACGATGGCCACCGTGACGCATGAAGCCCACCGTTCTTCACCATGACAGCCCCAGCACCCACGATGCAATACCACTGTCCTGCTCCGCTTGCCACGTAGCGCGGCGAGCCTTTCAGGATCCAGGTAGAACCAGCCACGTGATTCACATTGCAATAACTTTCGTCTAAATAGACTTCCGTTAGCTTGGGATGCATACGTGCTGAAAGATTCGTTACCTTCTTGGCCAGATATTTGTTCCTGAAAACAACATTGGCTTTAGAGTCAGCCCTTGGATCCCTCCTCCAGCCTCGAATGTAGCTGATCTCCATGTGTGTCAACTCGTTACGCATGGTCCTCTCTGGAATGGCTACCCCTGTCAGATCTTTTACGGCTGCACAGATGGCTCTTGAGGTCGTCGGCTTTTTCAATAGATTACGGTTTTTTATGATATCCCTAATATAATCGTGATAAGTTGCGACTACGGATCTGGGCGGGCGACCTCGCTGGGGTGCTGGGCCAGCAAAGGCATCGGCACCGTGTGCGTTCCAACGGGCCACCGCGCGCGCGACTGACACCCCCAGACACTCAGCTACACGCTCGCGTACGGCTCGTCCGAGGGGGTCCAGCCGTTGCTGAGCTTCGGCCAGGAAGTACTGGTGAGTACGCACAATCATCATCTGCTTGCGTTTGCGTGCTGAATGGGACTTCGGTGAAGGGCTGTAAGGCTGTTGTTGTTTGAGATGGCGCCCCTGTCGAATTCACATGCGTTTGGGATGGGTTTGACAACGGGGTAGCATAACTGTTGCAATACACTGTTGTCTTACTTGAAAAACGGAGTCGACATGGTCGCGAGCGTCGTCGGAATGTTGACGTGGCTGCATACATATTTTCATCTTGGACCAGGTGTGGTGTACCGATCTAATCCAACATTATTGTTATCAGAGCATCGTTCACCCTAAGTTTCGCGGCTAAACCATCGGAGATGCTGAAGTTGACCAGAAGGTTTCACAGCTATACACACCAAACGTCGACGCACACCCCGCTCGAAGGTCTGAATAGGCTTTTACACAGAGAGTAAGCAAATCATGCTCGCCGTCCGTCCTTAAAATTCTCAGATGTGCTAGTTCTACAATGGTAATTGGTGGTTATCGTTGCACAGCAGCCTACTGCATAACGGCGCGCAGCGCAATGTAAGATCTCCTCGCCCAGGAAGAACCACAGCCAGATATAGATGGATAGACTGTTCATTTCACTTGTATCTCATCAGCAATCAGGTCCTGCTTCTTACCCTCCATCCTTCATCTCCCCCACCGCTTGTGAAGCCTCAGCCTGTCGATTATCAAAAGCCTCTAGCCTTACCTGTCCGGCTCATCGTCAAGATTGAAGCTTCTCCAACGTTGCCGGATCCCGCGATCACGTGTCGATGCTCATTCATGTAGAGATTCGTGCTAAAGATCATGTAGAAATGTTCGAAAGTCAGATCTCCAGGCACTCTCGACCGCATAACGTTGTCGGCGTTCTACTTGATTCGCACTTCGTACTTGACCATCTGAGACGGCGATACCTCTTCACGACGACTGTCATTATGATTGAAGTTATTACTCGGCAGCCATTCGAGCAAATTCGCCATCGGGAGGATCACGTTCACGCACAAAATCAGGTCCCCATCTGCCGTCCAGTTGAAGTGCTGCCCCTTCCATTTAACCGAGCTCTGTGGAAAATCTTCCATGAAAAACTGACATATATGGGAGACTTGCAAGAGACAATTGGTTGGTAGCCAATTCTTCCTTTCCTCTAAACTATACAGATGCATACAACAGGTATGAGTGACGAATAGCGCAGGAACTACTCTCAAGAAGAAGACGTGATGCCGCTGTTCCAGGTCCACAGCGATCGCCCTTTCAAGCACAGCGACCGGCGCGTAGGATGCTATCGTTGCCAAGCTCGTAGCAGACGATTCGTTTCTACGGATCAACTTGAGCGGAAAAAAGTGCAGTCTCGTTTTGATAATCTTGTCAAGACGGAACTGCAAGAAAATGAGTGGAGTATGACAGCCTCTACTCTGAAGAAGAAGATGTGATGCTGCTGCGCCAGGTCCACAGTGAGCTACATACAGCCAAGGAGGGGGAATTATATTTATGGTTTAAGTATTTGTTTAGTGATGGGGATCTACTCGTTATCACTGTAGTAGCAACAGTGACATTTCGGCAGAAACATATTAACTAATACGTACTTACCCACAGGTGAGAGCCGAATCTTTAGAGACTTTTTGTCATCTACAAACGCAAACTGTGTCTCGATTTCACTGAACTTCCATTCCACAGATTTTCTGACTGAGCTCATTATCTTGTTGAACTTCGTGTCATTCGCCGACAATCTAGTTCCCTTGAAGCCCAACGCTAGATCGTCTCCATTCCATAGGCCGGGTCGCCGCAGATTATGTAGCCATTAAATACATCGTGGCGATGTGCCATATAATTAGTCAACTTGCTTTCACGCAGCATTCTGATGTCATGTCTGCGTCTTTCGAGGGACCCCCAGCAATGGATGACCAAACTATCAGGTACAACAACCGCCCGAACGTACATGGAATTAACACGCTTGTAGCTGGAGTAAACTTGCTTCTGCAAGTTTTGATTCTTGCCAGGGCGCACGCTCAGCCTGCACACTGGGATCTTGGTCCCATCGATAAAGCCGAAAACATTTTTCATCGGGGCACCGAAACCATGAGTAGCATCATAGAACATCTGAATTCTCATAGCGCAAACGCGCTTCGGGAAGTATGTGATCTGTTGGTATATATCATACATATATATTACTACAAATAGCAGCATCAATGTTAGCAAAGGAATATTCAACATTCAAGCAATCAGAAGTGAACCAATGTGGCTGAGTTGCCGTGTGAGTGCACTGGGGGACCACCCAAATCTCCGCATCATGTCGTAGTTGCGTTTGGGATAGCTGAGTCGGGCAAGCAGGATGCACACAGCCTCGGTTATTTGAGCCTTGTCGCGCTCAAAGGTGATGACGAACTCGGGGAGTTCGAACAGGCGAGCCAACTCCGATACATCACGAACATCAAAGCGGAACTCCTTCTCAGCATTTTGCGTCTGCCTGGGACGCGAGATTGAAGCGGATGTCGGGGAGAATGGGTCGGGTCAGGAGCACGAACAACTCCTCGCCGTTCAGATCCAACCGGATGGGTAGTACGTCGTCCATTGCAGAAACTGCTGAATGGCTGGTGCCGGATCGCGTTTTGGCGCAATCGAGTTTGACAGGGTACGGATGTGGTGGAAGCGTAGTTAGTGACATCTCTGTATTTATCCATCTTCCCCGCTCTTACACACATATTATATTTGTAGGAACGGGGGAAGGAAAGGCCATGGCAAAGCCCTCTATCAGGGGGAGACGAACATTGCAATAATCGTGCTCACTGTTCGAGCAAGATTTTGCTCATATTTTCGATCGTTTTCTGCTTATTTCGATCTTCAAGTTCGAATCCCTCGTTCCCATCCGTTAGCATTTTCAGATTTACGCTCACGAGGTCACACTGGAAATGAACTTGCGTGATGAGGCAACTACGACACCGACCGTTGCTTTGCAAGAAGTAGAGGGAACTTCGTATGGTAACATGCAGGCACTAGAGCAGAGAGAGGAAAATGACGATGCGGAAGAGGAAGGGGAGGGGGAGAAGAAGAGGAGACAGTATGAAAAGTTCACTTATCGTTCGGTAATTACCGAATTATAGTGAGCTGGATGGAGGTGATGGTAAATTTTCTGGCAAGCCACGGCACCGTGCGACAAGACGAAGGCAGGAGGAAAGCCCAATTCGAAGACGATGGACGCATTCAAACAATTGGCATAGAATTTTGGCCGGAACACGATTTATACGGCAGTGCGGCGACGGAGTGGTCGCAAAATGCAGCAGCGATGGTGAACGTACATGCGGCGCTTCAAGAAGATGCTCCGAGCGAGTCACACGCAAACGGAACTGGGCCTTACCAGGAGAGAGCATTCGAAAGGGATGCCTATCCCGGAAAAATGGGAGCGGATGACTTCCCACATTAATCGGATGAAGGTCCCCTACGGTGAGAAGACTAACATAACCCCGTTTGCAACTGTGGAGCTTGGAGTGCCTTTATCGCCTGCCTGCTCTAACCCCAGCAATGACAGCTTGGGCACGAATGATGACAGCACTGTTGAATTTGCTAGGGCTATCAACCACTTCAACGATTTTTGGGCAACGAGGCGCTAGCTTTTGTTCCTGCCACAGAGTCTCAAATGATATTGCTACTTCCTGCAACGACGCCAACGCAGCTGGAAAGAATGCCCAACTCCCAGAATTTGTCTGGGTACGCGACCTCGATGTCGCCATCAGAGCTCACGTCTTCAGCTGCATCGTAATACCTAATCTATGCAGCTCCATCACAGCCAAGAACGTTCCCGGTGGCAACAAGAGAGTCCGGACGCTCATCGTAGCCAACATCGGCAACAACATCATGGCAACAACAAAAAACAACGCTCAGCTCTGCCACAACAAACCAAGCATCACAAGACGTCGGATGGTAAGTCCAGCACAAATGAGGGCCAACGAAAGCTCATGAAATGGGCGTCAGCCTGTCAACAGCATGCGCAGGAAATGCTGACGCGAAGAACGTGTATCTGAAGCAAAAGCTGGAGGAAGAACGTCGACAGTGGACCAAGAAGCAGTCAACCGAGAAACAGCAGTGAGAGACAGTGGCTGAGCAGAGTGTATGTGAAGAGGAAAAGCGTCACCGGCAATGTAAGCAGGAACTAGTACTGGAGCTGCTTCGCAGGAACAAGCCGATGCACGAAATTGAAACATTTGTGTAGAAGTTCTGCTCATTGCAGTGGAAGTGCCTTGGAAACTTCCATTTTGTCGGATATAATTATTTTCACTTGTTTAAGACAACAATCTCATCATTCTGCTCCTGCGACCTGAGTGAATGCATCTGAAGCATCTGTGACCCAGCAGCGTATTTCAGACGACGCGGAAGGACGGTGTTATCAGTTAACGCCATGTTTGTTGAAATCGACATTGTTGAAACAGGAAGGTATGATGGTTTGCCCAACTATGGGTGGCCCTGTCGATGATGTAGTCGAGCTCTCTGCTTATAGACTTCACCGCCCAAACAATTGGCGAGCGAATCAGTGAGGAAGACAGGCCCGTGCAGGAAACCCTGTTCACCGGCGTGGTAGCCTGCTTGCTCCACTTCCTGTCACCCACTAGTAACGACTTGGACTCCAACTCCTTTACCCAAAGCGATGGCGCATACTCCACATGGATATCCTCGATATGTACGGGGGGGGGGGGGGGGGGGAAGAGAGAGGGGTGTGACTAGTTTGCTGGACCCGCATCCTCACTCAGTACATTCATCGCCTGTATCACAACGTAGTCCCAGGCAGCGAAAGCAATGATGTTGACGTTTCTCATACTTACGGGTACATTTGACCCGCGTGGGCGGACAATCCTATCAAGCAATCAAGTGAGGACAATACTCAACCAGGAGGAACCTCGGATAAAGGGCTCATAACTGCGATTGCAGACGCTGAGATGGGTCTACTGGGATACACAAGGCTGTGCATCTTGCTCATATGTGATAGCGAGCACCAGGTCAACACGCCAACTCCTCGCTAAAACTTAGCGGGCTTGACGCGGACCCTCCTAGACTCGAGAAATTGCTTGAGTCGCTTTGTCCACAGCGCCTTCGTGAGCATGTCCGCAAGCTGGTACATAGCTCACCGTGATGATGGCCCGTGACACGTTCTCGCGGATGAAAATATGGCGGATGTCGAAGTGCTTGGGCCCGCGTTGTAACCAGCATTGATGTACGAATGGCTGTCAAAAAACTGAATAAACCCTGTCTAATCTGCTACATGTCCGAATAAACACGGTATTTTTCAATATTCCTCTAACTTGATTTCACTATGTTGATATCAAATATTTTCATAAAATTCGGACATAATATTTGGTCGAACCTGAATCGTTATCTAATATTGTGGCTTGCAAAAGGTTTGGCAAATCCTATGGTCAAAGGTCTGATATAGCGGGTCGGATATATTTTGCAGCTCCGAGATAAATGCATAGGTCCCCAGTGCAAGTAGGATTTAACTGACTTAGCCTCGGTCGAGTTGTCCAAACAGGTCAGAATTGCCGTTTTAAATCGGCAAAAACGACTGGTCCTCACGTTATATCCTATGTTGCTCCTGTTGTGAGTTCTTACACTTCGGTGGTCTTCATGACGTACACGGATGACTTTCGATGGTGAGCTGTCGCACTTCTTCACGT
>JAHWLE010001152.1:0-13547 GCA_024679135.1 Phytophthora foliorum
CGCTACTTTTAAGATAAAACTGCCTTTGATACCAACCGGTGGAGATGCTCTTAAGCGCCTGGTTAAGACTTCGGATAAGTCCAACCGGTGGATGCTCTGAGAATCCCAACAAAAAAGCGGAATCAGACGGCTGTAATTTATCATCTGTATGGCAACCATCGAGGAAAGTGACGTTATGAAGTAGCGAAACTATAGTGTGTTGCACACAACGTCTACCGTCATTCCGGTGAAAAGTGGCCGATATGGAGCACGCCGGCACCGGTACGTCCCCCTCTGCTGTTTCATGTGCTTGGAATCCTAGTGTTCTCCTGTAGCGTCTTCTTCCTCTGGGTTTCCTCTTTCTTTTCGTACCAGTTGCACACTTCCCTGGTGGGAATTGACTGCGTACCGTCGTGAACTCGCAACTCATTCACCGCATTGATACGTTGTGCAGGCGGCACCAAGCGCAAGCTCAAGGAGAACGCCTTCACGGCCAAGGCGGAGAGTGGAACGCTCAAGGTGAAGATCCTGCGGCGAGACCAGAAGCCTGGGGAAAGTTTGGGGGTGGCCTCCTCCTCCGCGTCCTCCAAGACGAGGCCTGGCCGAGCTCCCAAGCAGCCACCGCCGCCTCCAGACTCGCCGCCCAAGCCCCGACCCAACAGGAAACATGTGCCCATTTTCTACGAGCCGCAGTTCCGCCAGCCCATCAAGCGCGCAGGCAGCCAGAGCCACAGCAGCTCCACGGACGAGTCGGTGGCGCATTCCACGTCTTCGACGGACGTGCCGGGCATCCATTCAACGTCGTCTACAGACGTCGCTGACGCAAGTTCTGCGACTTCAACGTCGTCGAGTTTTGTGGCGCAGCTGTCAGATGTGAGACTGCAGTCGGAGAGTACTAGTGGAGGGGGCATTGGGCTGCCACCAAGGACGAACCCGCTATTTGCACGTAACGACAGTGATGGATTGGGGACGTTTGGAGAGCTGTTGAGGCCGTACTTCCCGTCCCCAAGTGGACTACAGCCGAGTTTTCCGCTGGGTGGAGCGCAACCGCGAACGACGTCGTCTGCAGGACTGCTGGCGGACCAACCGGGATTGTCGTCGGCACTGCACCAGCTAGCGTCGTCGTCGGCATCCTATCGCTCCGCATTAGATGCACTTTCAACGCGGAAGTCGTCCACTTCTGCTGCTGATATCTCTCTCACAGACACGGCTGCTACCACAACATCGTTAACCACATCGGACACGAACCATACTGGGGCAAGTGGGGGTCTGGAAGCCTATCGGTTTGATCCGTTTTCTGCATTGCAGACAGCAATCGATCATGCACGTCGTTCCTCATCGACTAATGCATCAGCGGATGGAAACAACAACCAGAACAACGACAAACATCGTGAAATTGGCAGCCCCAACAGCAATGCCCGATTTTACAGGCTTGAGCCTTCAGGGTCCAGTGCAGCAACTGATAACAAAGGAAACTGCTCGGCGGGTAGTATGGGGTCTCCACCGGAGCTCTCACCAGCATTTACATCGCAGAATTCCCTCATGGGAGGTGGTATCCATAGCTTCATATCGACGAAGTCATCTGTCGAGGCTGACAGCAGCAACAAAGCCAAGGGATATGTTTCGAGTGACGGAAGTGGTGGAAAGAACGCAACTTGCATGGTTGAACCGCCACCAGAAGATCCACCGTCGTTTTTGCTCCAGAATTCACGCGTAGGTGGTGGCATTTCAATGTCAAACCTACCAAAAGCACATCCCAGTCTGGACAGGTTGGGCTCGTTGACGCGTCTCATTAGCCAGGCCAAGGAGGCCACCAAAGACCTGGGATCTCCACCAAAGGCGCATCTAAGTCTGGACAGACTAGTTTCGTTGACAAGTGTGGCAAGCGATGACGGTGAGATCAGTAAGGCTGGTATGAAATCAACTGCATCTGCTCCGGACACTATGTGTAGTTCTGCTTCTTCGGATGCTACTGGGGGTGCACAGAGCAAAAATGTGATGGACCTGGGACCACCGCCTGGTGGTCCTCCAGCGTTCACAATTGGAAATTCGCTTATGGGAGGAGGCATTGATCTGCAACCTGCGGCCACGAATGTCAACACGCAAAATTTTGACTGGAAGCTGCACAGGAGTGCGTCATCCAGCGGCGGGGATGTAACCTCGAACCCAGGTGGGATCAGTCACGGATTGCGAGCCCGGCTTGAGCGGAAGCTTGCTTCGTCGGATAAGTCAGAGCAACTTCGCCACGATAAATAGGCTTTCTTCGATAGGCAGCGCCACATATCGTTCAAATACTCGAAGGAGCATTTGCATCAGTAACTCCGGGTGAACATGGTTTCAGGTCACGTCATATTGTGCTGCCATCGTTCTGGCCAACGAGTGTTCTCTACTGCGTGGCCGATTAATTGGCCAGTCCAGACGAGTGCCTAGTCAATATGCGAGCACGTCCAGAGGTCATCGCCCAGAAAGTGCACCATCTCGATAGCCACGCCCTTGTTCTTGTCCCGGCTGCAACCACCCAACGACCACATGCAAGTTCATCAGTCAATGCCCAGCGTCGCTACCAAATCCACCACCACGTACATGTCATCGGTGGACATCGTCAGGATGCCAATAGCCATAGCGTGCTCCTTGCCCTCCGCCATAATAGCCTGCGTAACACGAGCATAAGTGTACAAGGCACAAGATTCTCACTACTCAATCCACTGCACGTACAACAGGGGTACCGGCCTCCAGAGGCTCGGGCATGTCGCCGCCCGCCGACGTGAGACCCGGGCACATGACGTTGGCGCCAGACAACACGAACGGGATCGCGCCCTTGTCCGCGCGCACCTGCTTCATCACATGGGGCACTGCAGCATCAAGTCGTCAGCTCTCTTTTACTTGCAGGAAATAATTCTCAGAGGCAGCTACTGTACCCTTGTGCAGCAGCTTGAGCGTGGGCATGAACGGTCCGTCACGCTGGTTAAAGAAGACGGGCTCGCCCTCGTGCAGCACGATCTGGATGTGGTTGTGGCTGTCAGGTATGACATATCCTCTTTAGTATCTCCATTCTATTAATAGAAACTGATACCATATATCAGACACGCGATGACGAACCACTTGGCCACCACCATTGGCGCCTTCTTGGGCATGAGCATCTCCGCGTAAGGCTCCATCTGCGGGTACTGCTCCAACACCTTGGAGCGCACGCTGCGCTGCTGCGAGGACTTGACCTTGCTGCTCGTGCTCACGTGCTCATCGGCGCTGAAGCGCTTGAACATGGCGACGGGATGCGTAATTGGACTGAGGAAATCGCACCCAGCCAAAAAACAAACCTATGATATCACATATAATATGTATTTACATGGGCTTCATTGCTTCGTGCTTTTACGAAGCCTAGATGTTTTTAAGCATTAAAAACGACCTAAAGCGAAGACAACAAATGGCCTTCATCAGGGTATTGACCGCGTGAATCATTTGGTAAGCTTCTGCTTCACGATGTGGAGAGTGATAACTTGCTCTATGAAAAACTTAACTTGCATCGTTGTACTTTCACCCGTGTTTGCGTTACTTCAAATTGATGCCCAGGTCAAATCTTTTTGACCCTGGCTTCGCAAACGATCTACAATATACTTGGATTCAGCTACTCAGCATTTGCTTTTCAAAGCGATGCTCAAATTTAATTAAAAATTTGATAGCTTAAAATCTATCGTGCGAGCGAAGGAAGTCGCCCCCAGTCCCTCGATACTCGTTCAAAACTTCAGCAGATTCGTATGCATTACCAACTGCTCCCAGCGAGTGGCAATATGACCAAACATAATAATGTGGGTAAGTGCGTTCAGATCGCTGTTCAGGCATGCCAGGCTATCGAAGCTGACGTCCACGGATGTGTCATCAACCTCGGCAAGCGTTAGCGAGAAACCTCGTTCATCAGTGATCCAGCAGGCATCGTCATGGGACGTCGTGTCAGCTGCGCGGCTTCGTGCATTGGCTTCAGAATCTCCGACGATGTAGTAAAACTTTACCACATGCTTGCCGTCGTCCAGCAGCTGAATTGGTGATCGATGTACCACGCCCAAATATCGCATGTTGAAATCTCCTGAGCAGCTGCGCATAACCACGAACGAATCGTCGTCGAGCTCCTGCGAGGTCTGGATGTCCATCTCTATATTAACCCCGAAATCCCTAGCCGTTGGCATAATGGGCCACTTGCATGTGCCATCGTTACGGTACATTCCGTTTAGCAAACTGTCGAAGGAGCGATCCACACGTTTGCTGAAGCGAGCGAGATGCCAGTTTTTGCCTGGCAGTAAAGTCCCATGGTAAACATTCCACCCAAGGAACTTACCAAACCAAATCAAATTCTCCGAAACAGTGGACGCCTTGGTGTCGTGAAGGCGAACCGCTGTGTCAAACTCGTGTCTGGAGAACGGGTAGAAGAAAAAAGGCTGTTTTCCATTCTTGAAGTGCACCCACCGGCCAGCTTGTTCCTGAACTGGTTGCCATTTCGAATCGACGCAGCGCACAGTGACTTCACCTTCAGTAGCAGGGAATTTTCCCTCGACTGCAAGCTTGGTAGTGGCGCTATGAATAACTTGCTGGAACTTGAGACGCTGAGCGATTTTTTGTCGAAGAACCACACTTTCCTCTCGTAGGTCTTCGCGCTCCAGGACAAGTCGTTGCAATTTAAGCTGGACTTGGGGAACCCCTTCAATGTCACGAGCAACGCTCGTGCGACGCAACTCGCCGATGCGAGATTCCAGCTCGTGTTCTAGACGACGATGCTCCTGCTGCATGACCTTTTTCTTGTTTGCCTTCCTGTTCCGGAATCTCAACGTCCGTTGGTTATGCAGCTCGATCTTGCGCTTCTCCTTGAGTTCTTGTGGCCACTTTCTGACCGTAGCGCGTGAAGGTGCAGAGAGGTCAAGCTCCAGGGCGTCGCTCGAATCCCAACTACTGGGGACGTTATCAACGGAGACTGGCATCGACATTGGTGGCGTGAGGTTCGGTCGGGATAACTCAAGACTTGAGAAAGCAAAAACACAAGTGCTGGGCCTTCTAAAAGAAGCCTAGAACTCTGGTACCGTGCAGATCCCAGCGGGCAGCATCATATGGACTTGGTCAGCGTCTCGTCATCCAGTATGCCGCCGCTCATGTCATATTGAGACCGTCCTGTGAAACGTACATTATATTATGGTAAGAACTTGAAGAATAGTCGCCCGACTGCTGAATGGGGCGCGTAGTTACTAAAGAGATGAAGGCCATCACAAAATTCGTCATAGTCTTGCGAACTTGAGGCTGGCATCATCCCATACAGCAAAAGCAGTCGCCCCGAGAATTTCCTCCGCTCGAACCAGAGTGTAGACATGTACGTGTTCTTCAAACCGTCGACGTACAACGACCATCCCATCGCAAGAAACTATCATCGTCGTACAGTTATACCAGGTACCGGTAGTCACTGTCGAGTCTCGGTGACGTCACCCTGACGGTAGGTCGACTCTCCTCTGCAAAATGTATCCGCTCTATGGCTCTCTGGTGCCGTGAGTATTCCCACAGGACGCTCGGGGAGCATTTCGAACTCCATCATCGACACCAACGGACATTAATAATTGCTGTGTGGGGGATAAGACAGCAAGGATCCGGGGAGCCCGTTTGGCAGATGGCACGATACCGGGATTGGCTTTCAATCTTATCTCGATGGGGATCTGTCGGAGCAATGGCAATGGCATGTACATACTTCAAAGTATTATACATGCACATGTAATAATACTTCCTGGCATATACATTGTTTACGCCGCGGGTGTTGCAAAGGCTGGTCGGAAATCCTTACTTCAGTTCGAGTTCTTACCTTATTAATAGCTCCTTGATGGTCTCATCTATGACAATATCTCTAGCCGGGCTCAATGGAGCATGGAGCGTGGAAGTTGACGACGCTGACTTACTTGGTCTTGATTCGGGACCTACTCGAGCCACTGTCAGAAAGTGGTCCGACGATCTCAAGGAGAACCGCAAAATGCTGTAGAACCAAACGTATGAATTGAATTCGCGACTGAACGCAAGGACGTGCTCAAGGAGCATACACGACTCGAGCAGGATCTGAAGGTCCGTCTGGTCGAGTTACGCAGCAGAGGGGTCTATCGAGTCAGTCGTTTCGCATTCTTGATCTGCAGCGGCTTGTGAGAGGTGTTTCGGAAGAAATCGTATTGCTTTGGGAAGACATTGCGCGGTACTAGAAATTCCAAACCGCAATTCAGACGGCTAATGGTAGAATCAGGACTCCAATCGGGAGGGACCGTACCAAAGAGCAAAGCAGCATCACAGTTCGCTGCGTCGGGGAGCTGGTACTACATGTAGTGGATGGCGCTGTGCGTGTGGGTTTTACTAACATCCGCTCTCTCGTGAAGAATTCGACTCGGCACTTGATCGTCAAGTGAGCAACAAAGCTCACTTTCACCCAGCACGCATCTAAGTACTGTAGTAATCACAAAGTATGTAAACACCAATGCCTGTTAGTTAGTGTGCAGTATATACTGTGCAGAGTACACAACTTCACTGGTAGCGCCAGAAAATTGGTTGAAACCACGCTGAAATCCCAACAACGATCACTTTGCTTACTGGAAATTAGAGACCGAGGCAATTCATTGTTATACTCGCCATCTAATGTCCAGAGATCAGCGCTAAAAATCATGGATTCACTTGGGCTTGCCTGCCACCAAAGGCCATCAAGAATATGTTCAGTATTTGCATCCTTAGGTATTTTATTCGGTGTATGAAGGTCGAACCGATGAAAGGAAATCTTGAAGTGGTAGAGCTATGCCACCTCAAATTATGACGGAGAACGAGCGTCACGAGAAATGGTGGTTCCGTGTTATGATCGACATGCTAATGCTACTTTACATAAAGCACCACGTGCCTTCCGGAGCATTTTTGAGATCAATGTGTCTCTCAGTAATCAAGTTCTTCTACGAGAAGCAGAACATCCTGTAGGCGGAACAACTCAAGTCAACTATTTTAAACTCTCTATCGTGAAATATGTGCTAACAAGCGGTGTACTTCATCGAAGCTAGCTGGTACTGAAGTACATTCTTCATGGCAGTAGCCAGAAAACAGTGATCGCAGTTTCATGCGCGCAGCTAACTTAATTTGGTTCAGTTGTTGGGCAGCAGGCAGCGCGTATCTTCCGAAGTGATGAACGAAGGTTGATGTATGCAGCCAAGATTATATCATTCGAGTTATGTACAACACGGGAGCTCTATTCGTGGTACATTCCTGGCAGCAGCGCGTTTTTGGAAGGATTTATATCGTGAAACATCTACTAAACCCTGGAAATGTGCAGTATTTTCCTCACAGAGGTAGTATTCTATAAGCCCACCAACTTCAAAGTATGTGTAATTTCTGTGTAGCCCTACTAGGTGTCCACTTGATGCAACCGACACCCAGATAAAGCAAGTTCTGTGGGCGACGATCGGGTAACTTCAGCCGGATAGCAACTCTAGTAGCATGCCAAACGGCACTGTCAGATATTGTACGAGTTTCTTTTTGGGAACCGAACTTGAGGTTCACATAACAATAAATGAAATGAATTAATTTGATAAATGTATCACCAAGCACTGCGTTACCGCGGAAGTCTCAGATGAAACAAGACACGTTCCTAACAGGAAGTTTCGTACACTGGTACAGTTGTTTGGGGTCGCTGTCTGAACGGCTTGGGCAAATATATTCTGATCAATCGGTCCATATTCGCACATGTACTTGACAGCATCTGTGCGTCTACGCCCTGCCATTTCCACAAACAGATTCTCTCCGTTGTTAACTTGAGGGTAGACATACTTACTTCCGAATCTGCCGGCGACCGCTCAAGACTCCCAAGACTCGAGCACAGAAGCCGGAAGATACCATTAACCGGGGGGGGGCGCTAGGAAGGCCGTAACCCCCGGCATACAAAAAACAAGTACTTCGGGCCGAACAGGCGCGACGACGAAGCGACTACAGACGACTATGGAGGCAAGCACCAAGGCCAGGGCAATTGAAGCCGCCGGCGATGTAGCTGATGCCACAGGTTACAGGGAAGCCACTACAGGCACCGACGTCAACACATGGCACACGGTGAAATCCGCACGAACGCTGCGGCTGTACAAGCAGCAAAACGACGAGGACAAGCAGCACACGAAGCAGGGCGACAGGAAGTTATCTCCTGGTAAAGCAGGGAGCAAGGCCAAGGCATCATGGGATGGGACCGGTGGAGCTATACACAAGGAGCAAGGCGAATGCAAAGCAGTGTATGCCCAGCTTAAAGTCTATCTGTCCAACAACGACCCCAAGGAATTCGTGTATCACACAGTGCAACGCCTGCACGCCGTGGCAAAGGAGAAGAGATTCCAAAAGTACACGCAGAGAATGAAATTCCACGAACAAGGACAACTGGACGAACAAGCTCTACGTGCGGAATGGACAGATGAGCCAACAGCAGCACAAGCCAGGAAGTATGAGGGACTAGTCAGCTATTGTAATGGGGACAACCAGGACCACTTGGTCAGACTGAAGGCCCTCATGACCACCTGGTTGATGGAAGAAAAACTGCCCATAGGAGAGATAGAGGCTCGTCTTCATTTTCTGCATCTCGACAGCGCAGCACAAGTGACTGGGCTCCGCGATGACAAACAAGGCAGCGGAGCCAGCTACATTCAAGCGGTACGCGGCGGAGGAAACAAGGCGGGGCCAACAGGATTGACGGAACTACAAATGAAGATGTACAACCTATGCGTGGCACCTGTCAGTGAGCGTACGAAGTTACGGCAGCGCACTCAGGAGGAGGACCAAGCGCTGCTCATGATACTTAACCATGAACTGAAGGTACCATTTCCTCCACGCTTCCTGGTGCAAACGATGAAAGCTCGTGAACTGGCGATTTTCTCTGAAATCTTTATGACACTGGAGTATCCACTCTATGTGCACATGGCGCCAGGGCAACGATACGGGGACAATATGTCAAAGCATGCGATGCTGGCGCAAATTCACTTAGGCACAGAAGCAGCACCGGCACACAAGCTCGAGGTGGACGCATTCAAGGCGGATCTGTCGAGGATAGTGATGGACAACTCGGCAAGACTCATCACGGTGTATTTCAAGGGCAGAAGCACGGCAGAAAAATGGACCAACTGGAAGATGCCAATGACTACAAGGAGATTGACCCTCATCGGTTACGAAGGCCAGCGCGAAACGGCGCTCCAGACCCACAAGCTGGTGAGAATGGACTATTACACCTTCACGATAGCCCTGAGGAAAGGCAGCTTGAAGTCAGTGGACCTACACTGGTTATTGGAAAAGGAATTAGGTCTGGACGTTCAAGCATTGAGGCATGCGGAAACAGCGGATGACGGACTCAACGACAAGGAATGGACAATAAGGATCATAGCATCGGCATGTCCAACGAACATCCGAACGTTATCGCACATATGCATGGACGACACCGAAATGGTTTTGCATCATCACGAGGTTTACATCAATTGGCCGTGCAATCTGTGCTACTCCGTTGAGCATCCAACCAAGTACTGCAGGTGGCAGACAGAGCACCTAGAAGAACACAAAGCTGAGCACTCATACAGATGTATACGAGGGACAGTGGACCAGACGCGGCACGGTCGAGCCCAACTCAAGGTAGGCGGACACCCGAGGACGCTAGAGCAACTAGAACGCTTGATGCAGCCAACGGAACGAAATCTAAATAGCTACACTCCAAATACAATCTCAGCGGCACACTCCCCGACTCACCGAAGCGTTTCACCGAACAAGAAAAAACAGGTCAAGGAGGTCGTGAAACCTACATTACCGCGTGAATGGGGGCACCTGCACACTATCAGAACCACAGAGACAACTAGCGGAAGGGGCGAAATGGAGCGAAGTTCAGAATCTATTTCAGCCGACCTCGTCACCTCTGCTACCACCTCAGTACAAACCGAGTATGGGCCAGCCAGGAGCTTATCAGAGGACGACAATGGCGGGGGGAAGGACGATTGCGACTTCGCACATGAGGAGGCTACGGGTGACGCAGATGACTGTGATATGGTGGATGTGGCAACCACGCCTGCGGATCAACAGACCGATCCGAGCATTGGTCAGATGCAAATTGTGTCAACGGAGCTGGTGCACGAACGGCTGGTGCAGCTACGAAGGCGGTTGGAGGAAGACGGGTGCAGTGGGGTAACACAGATATGGGACTCTTTCAAACAGCAGATTAAACTGGAGATGAAGGAATTAAAAGTGGCAGCCAGGAAACGGATGATTAATGGCCATCGACAACAGATTAAGCGACTCAAACAAAAATTGGCGACAATTAACAACGCGGACCAACGGAGTGGCACGCAACGATCGGAATTACTAACTCAACTAAAAGTGACACAGGGAAGGCGGAGGGTACTCAAACGGAGGATACTGGTAGCACGCTCTGCTTGGAGCTCCAAGTCTACTACACGCCTTTTTTTTCAAGAGAATCTGCACCAAATATGGAGATAATAAAATACCAACATTGGTACCGACTACCTCGGCAACTGGCAGAGCAGCACACGACAAAGCAAACATATTAGCAGATAGTTGGGAGCCTATCTTCAACGGAAAGGCTGCAGAAAAAGAAACAATTGCAGCGTATGTCGACAGAATAGCTGGACGCTGGGCTGCGGTCGACATGTCGAACCTTGACGAGGTTGTCACTGAAACGGAAGTATTAGCGGCGATTAGAAAATGCAAGAAAGGCCAGGCCTGCGGACCAGACGATCTCAGTAACGACTGGTATCGGGATCACGAAGATGAACTCGTGCCAATCCTGACAATGATATTCAACAAGTGTCTGAAAGACGGGACCACGCCTGTTTCCTTTGTGGAGGCTTACATTTTTAGCATATCCAAGGGCGGTGATACGAGCACTCCGCTGAACTACAGACCCATAGCGTTGCTGAATACTGACTACAAGATATTTACCAGGATCCTTGCCTGGAGAGTAAGACGGCACATTCGATCTCTAGTACACAAGACCCAGTGTGGTTTTATACCGGGGAAAACCATACACGAAGCCATCGACGTGTTTGAGGCAGCGAAGAAGGTAGCACGAAGGGGGGAACACCTCACGGACGAACAGGTCCTAATGTTGGATTTTGCAAAAGCGTATGATTCGCTCGACCGAGAATGTTTAATCGAAGTGCTGAAACGCAAAGGCTTCCCACCCAGATTCTGCGAGGTAGTGAAGCAAATCCACGCTAATACTACGGTGCAGTTCATGGCCAACGGGGAGATTTCACGGCCAATCAAGGTGACTAGTGGCATCAGGCAAGGGTGTCCACTAGCTCCTCTACTCTTTATATTGGCAGTCGATTTACTATATGACGAGATAGGACTCGATCACAGATTGCAGGGGATAGCGCTAGATGCTGACTGTCCAGCACAGCAACTGAAAGTGGCAGGATATGCCGAAGACTCGGCGATCTATATTGCGAGCGCGTCGATGCAGCAGGATGCCATAAACGCAGTCGAGCGCGTCTCTCAAGTGTCAGGATTGAGGTTAAACAGGTCCAAATCGGCGGCCATTCGGCTGGGACGGCCCCACCAGCGTTCATAGTTGACGGATATAGCAACACAAACAGCAACGGAGGTCGTTGCTGCGCTTGAATCGACGCGATACCTGGGGCATATCGCTGGCACGGGTAACACGACCCAACAGGCCTGGGACAAAGCCATTGGAGCTCTAAAGGTGCGATTGGCTATGGCGGAGCTCAAGACTAACACGGTCCAACAGAGGGCTCTAATAGCATCGGCCATCATAATTCCCAAGTTGCTCTACGTGGCGCGTCATTCGTGGCCGACGGAAACAATTGCCCAGCATGCTAACAGATGCATGAAGAATTTCATATGGAGGGCAGTTTTTGGGAAACCAACTCACGTAATACAGGGGTGGGTCAAAACAGAACTCACCGAAATGAGACAGCAGAAGGGGTGGGTCAATATCCCCAATCTGGCGACAGAGCTAATTGCTCTCAGTGCCAGCATGGTGGAGCAATGGGGGCTCGCTACGGACACACACAGAGAATGTGGGTAACATCTTGCAGAGCTCAGAGGGCGAAGCGGCGCAGCAGATGGAGCCGGGGACAGCGGAGCCAAACGGGAAGCTGGAGGCAACGATATGGTCAACAGGCCGGAAATGGGTAGAATTCCTGCTCTTAGAGACGGCTGATGACAGAAGGGAGCAAACACAGCTAGCGAGCGCCTCGCGGACGGTACTCAGATCGAGAGATGGGTTAGAAAGCAAATGGACCAACAGAGGTTTAGAGGTGACAGTCCGAGGCAAGGCCCTGAACGAACTGACCGAGGCAGCCGCAACACTGGGGAAGCGAAGAGGAGATTTGCTACACTACGCCATGGCTGCTGTTCCGGTGGCCACCATTGGGCTATGGACAGAGCAAGGACAACGGGTCAAATGGAGCGTATACAAGAGCTTCATAGGCAAGATCAGGGGCGAAGCTCAAGGACGTCATGGCCATGAGAGCGGTGGAATCGCACAGACAATCCAGATGAACAACACAGCACCGTACGCAAGCATGCGCAATGCACAGGTCACCTCTTAATCCGGAAGAAACTCAAGTCGCCCAGTGGCATCCTGACGCTGAATGAAGTAGTCACACTCCTCGTCGTCGACTAGTACGTTCACGATGGTCTCGAAGAGACTGCGTATCATACGAAATCGCCGGCGGAATTCCTCTGAGCATGTACATCCATAGTAGAGCACGAGTAAGCTGTAAGTTCGAAGTGCATACAACAGAAAAAACGTACGTACGGTCGTCGTAAGTCGGATTTGGCCTGAAGTAATCATTCATCAAGCGCTCTCCCCAAAGCTCTCTCTCACGTTCCTTGTTCGCTCGTTTCCCTGGGACACAGCCTCCGGGCTTGGGCTTGGCTTCAGTGATGCCGTCCCTGGCCAGGTAGGTGAGGTAGCACTCCTCGTCCGAGTCGTCGAAGTCGTCGAACATCGACGCGTAACCCCGTTGCTTTTGTTGGGCAAGTGAAAGTTGATGTCATTGGTCAGGGTTAGTTAAACTTCGGCGTGAGTTCCTCCCGTTGGGAGCATGCGACCTTGGTGCAGACTTATCTTAAGTTGTCAGGACTTAGACCATCTCCACCGGTTGGACTTATCCGAAGTCTTAACCAGGCGCTTAAGTCCGCGCCATCTCCACCGGTTGGAGTTATCCGAAGTCTTAACCAGGCGCTTAAGTCCTGACAACTTAAGATAAGTCTGCACCAAGGTCGCATGCTCCCAACGGGAGGAACTCACGCCGAAGTTTAACTAACCCTGACCAATGACATCAACTTTCACTTGCCCAACAAAAGCAACGGGGTTACGCGTCGATGTTCGACGACTTCGACGACTCGGACGAGGAGTGCTACCTCACCTACCTGGCCAGGGACGGCATCACTGAAGCCAAGCCCAAGCCCGGAGGCTCTGTCCCAGGGAAACGAGCGAACAAGGAACGTGAGAGAGAACTCCGTTGCTGCGACGAATCGGACGTGAGTTGCATCTCCGATTGTAGGACTCTCAAAGGACG
>JAHWLE010001153.1:0-13534 GCA_024679135.1 Phytophthora foliorum
TGGCTCAGCCCGGGATTGAACCGGGTCCTCCGGACCGAAGTCCGTCGCTCGGCCATGAGTTTCTGAGTCATGGGGGAGGTCTGCGCGGTACGGCTCAAAATATGAAGACTGCGGGCTGATCTCTCACTGTCGGCCTGTTGTGTGGCCTGGCAGCCACTAGGTTGGTCACGTGTTTATCCCCTCTTGTGTGGCAACATTTAATTGGTTGATAAATCTACCAATGGGCGCCCACATCTATGACTGGCTAGCAGCATGCCCCTAATAGTGGACCGCGCCACGAAAATTCGAGGCTCAGTGTTGAATTCGATGGCACAAGAGCACATGGCTCTCGTGCTGATTATGCTTGAAAATAGATAAAAGCGATTTGTGAAGCCTACAGGCCGTTTCAGGCGAATCCCTGCCGCCAATAAACCATGCTCAAACACGCTCTCTGCCGGCCTTTCACATCCTGTCATAGCTCCCCTAATCGTTGAGTAGTACCGTAATTGTCAGTCAAAAGTTTTTGTACAATAGACTTCCATGGATGATGTACCATAGTTTCGGTACAGTTTCGGTACCGGTCCAATAGGTCCTCTGGTCAGATATTTTATGGTATGGACACACGGCGGGATATTTATCACCAGAGACCACAACAAACGCTGAATTTGTAAGCAGAGACCACAAACAACCTGATTGGCTACTTATTTTAGAGAACATCCGCTAGTTCTTAGCACCCATTTTCGAAAACGAGAACCGAGTGCCATGGTTGTGCCGCGCACCAAGCTTGACCTCGTGGCTCTCCATGGGTATGAGGTGCCCGAGCTCTGCGGCTCTGCCTCATTGGACACCAGCAGCCATGATGGTGAAGCTATCCTACGACTGCGAACTTGTATGGACTAACCTTATATTTGTATGCTACAAATATAAATTGTGGAACGCAGTGCTCCGGGTGTGGCAACTCTCGCTCTCACTCTGGCTTTTGCAGCGTGCCGCGCACACTGCGAGCGAGAAGAAGCCCACCAGAAGTACTGCGGTCCTGTCGAGGCTTTGCCCGGCACTTACGTGTCTTACTTTCCTTTATTGATTAGTCTTCCTACTTTTGACCTACAAGTGTGTTGCCCCTGCAATGGCACCCACACTTCGGAGCGATCGACACTTGGAGACCGATCAACCCCCGGCGACGCGCACTGCATCACCGCAGGTTATGAGCCCAACGAGAGAGCAGACCTCGACAAGCGCAGTAAATGGTGGATATGCTGTCCACGATCAAGATTCGACCAACGACGACAAAGAAGTTCATCGATTGGCTGAAAGTGTGCAGTTTGCACGCGTATTGGCTGAAAGTGGCCGAGCGACGGGTGACCAAGATGATGCGACACTGTCGCATGACGATGCTGAGCACTTCATTCGCTCATTGGCTGGAATTCCGGGCGGCCGCCAACTTTTCCGGGTTTTGCTGGAGGGTTTGCAAACCCGCCAGTCGGCCAACCCGGATTCGCATTCAGTCAAAAATCCCCCGCCTCCGAGACAAGCAGACGACGCGGAGTCGTGCAGCCTGGACAACATGAACCCAGGCGGCCGCTACGACGACAAGGAGTTGGCGGATCACACCAAGGCCCTGCGGAACAGCCCGAGTATCAAGTTGCCCAAGCTGCACAGCAAGAGCGACTTCAAGACGTGGAAGAGCGAAGGGCCGCTACACTTCGAGACTTGCACGCTTGGCGACATCACGTACGGGTGCGAGCGGTACGACCTTGCGGAAGGACTGTGCCGCCCCAAGTACAACGAGTGGTACCGCGCGCGCAAGAACAAGGCGTTCTCGGCGCTGGCGCTGTCGCTGTCGGTCGACTTGCGTACGACGTTCAAGATCGACGACATTCGCGACAACATGGATTCAGCAGCCTTGCTGTACACAGCCATCACGCAGCATTTCGAGGCTGGTGATGGCATCAATCCTGATTACTTGCTGCAAGATTTGGTGGTGCGGCGCCTGCAGCCGAACGAGTCCGTCACAGCGTACGTGGAGGACATCGACCGCAAGGTGACGCTGCTGTGACAAGCAAATGGAGACTTTGAGGAGTGGCAACATGCAAGCTTACTCCTATCCAACAGCGTGCTGATCTTTCATGACCTGGCACGCGAGCATGCGGACTGGATCAACAACCATGATCGCAGAACGAAGAAGCTGGCCGAGGCGTTGCAGCGCCTGCGGTCGGCCAAACACCAGCGGGACCAGTTGCAGTTGCAGACGCGGACTAGTCAATCGAGACAGCTGAACGCCGCCCACGTCACTGCTGGCCAAGCCCAAGGCAAGCACCGCAAGCGCAGCAAGCAGCAGCGCAAGCGGACCAAGGGTATCACGGACAAGAAGCAGCGCACGAATTGCGCGAACTGTCACGGCGACGGACACTGGTACGCCGAGTGCACTGAGCACACCGGCTTGCCGCAGCGTGCGGACTTGATGAAGAAAGCCAAGGACAAGCAGAAGAAGAGGACACCGATGTCATTGGTGAACTCTGTGCGATGCGTTGAAGTAATGCAGAGTGGTGGTGAGCAGCAAGGGCTGTTTGCAGGACTTTCGCTGTGCACCACGACTGATGATGACACTGTGGACCTCACAGAAGGTGAAGAGACTGCTGCCGCACCAGCGTCTCCTGTCTACTCGCCAACGACTCCAGCAAGCAGTGATGGAGATGATCATGTTGCAGGACGTGAAGGCGTGCGTGCCGTAAGTGGAGTTGCAAACGTACCTTCAACGCCGCAGCAATTGCAGCTGCAACCGCAAGTTCCTGTTCGTCACCTGCAAGGTGAAGGACACGGACAACAAGTACAACCTGCACAACCAGCGACTTAAAGTGCTGCGCCTGGAGATGTGCAGAGCCAGTGGGAGGGTGCTCAATCGCTGAGTCAGCCACCTTCATGGGGAGCTGTACTGTACTACCTGGGGAAGGACTTATGCAAAGTTCGCAGGGACCCACGTTTGAGCCATGGCACAACCAAGGTGGACCACGAGTGGGTTCATCTGTGCCCGGGGATCACTACAGGGGCCCCAGCTTTGAGCAAAGCAGACGTCAACTACCCATGCAAAACTACGATCGCGGAGAAGCTGCGATGGAACCCTATGAGCGGGAACGTCGTGGCCTACCCTATGCTGAACCTTTATCTTTGCCACCACATGGACGCGAACGAAGCCGTTCGCCACCACGTGGTCCTGGCTGTGGCCAACCACAGTAATATGAAGGAGAACGCAATCGATTGCCGCAACGCGAACCAAGAGGACGCAGTCGATCGTCGCCACGAGGGAGCAGTGGATCGATGCCTCGAGGACGCTTCGGATCGCCATCGCGTGGACCACCAAGAGGCAATCCGCTGCCACCACGTGCATTTGGCCGGCGTCCGAACTCGCCCTTGCGTGGACCACCGAGCCACTATGGAACAGCAGTGGCGTGATGGACCTGTGCACGGTCGCGGCATGTCGCCACGCCGTGGTAATGGTAATTACCAGCCACCACGTGATGATTACCGTGGGCGCAACGCGTCGCCGCGCCGCCGCGGGTATTCGCCACGTCGATTTGCTGATCGACCGGGAGATGGAGTGTCTGTACCCCGGCAGGTGAATGCAGTTGGAAACAACCAAGGTATGCAATTGGAGCGAGATTCCGATGAGTGGATCTTAGACTCAGGCTCGCAAGCCAATGTGTGTGGCGATCTTGCCTTGTTTGTCACTATCAGAGAAGACAAGGCGAGTCGTCATGATTTTGCCGACGGTACGACTGAACATACGAATGTTTGTGGCTCTGTATTGCTGCGTGTCATGAACTGTCATGAACCAGGCAACTGGAGAGATGGAGGACCGGTTGCTGGACGATGTGGTGTACACCCAGAACGCCAAGGTGAACATCATTAGTCTCGGCTACCTGCAGATGACCGGGCACTACAAATTGAAGTGTTCGAAGGATCAGAAGACGGCCTGGTTGTCTAAACCCGGCACCACCCTCGAGTTCACTATGCGTGACAACATCTGCCGCCTACGTGCTGAGCGAGTGCCTGGAGTGATGGTAATGGCAGCAATCAAGCAAGACATGGATAGCAAAAAGAAGATGGAGCTGCTGCACTAGCGTTTCGGCCATGTCAGCATGGACACAGTCAAAATTCTGGCGAGCAAGCTGAATGTTGGAGTTAAGATGAATGCAAAAGGCCTTAGCTCCTACGAGTGTATTGCATGCGCTGCGAGCAAAATTAAGCGAATGAGCTATGCGCGGATTCCAGAGCGGAAGTCCAAGCCGCTTGAGACCTTGATGATGGACATTTGTACGGTGAATTTGGAAACACCAGGTGGATACATCATGTTCTTGCTGATCATTGACGAAGCAACAAGGCACAAGTGGGTGTTCTTGCTTGAGAAGAAGAGCGAGGCCACCTGGCACATCAAAGTGCTGCTGAATCAACTGCGAGTTCAGCTGCCCAAGCTTTCGGTGTCACGATTGCATTCGGACCAAGGAGGCGAATTTGCAAGCAACGAGTTGAGGGACTACTGTGCGAAGTATGGAATCACGCAGCAGTTCACCAACGTGTACTCTCCACAGGAGAACGGCATCGTCGAGCGGGCGAACGGCATCGTTATGCCGCGAGTGCGTGCTATGCTAACAGCTACGCACCTGCCGAACACACTGTGGGGAGAAGCACTCTGTCATGTGGTGACTACGTTGAATCGGATGCCGACCAATGCGAGCGGTCTGGTGTCATCACGGCAAACGCTGTTCAAGACCGATCCGGATATTGAAGCCTTGCGTACTTGGGGCTGCTTGGCGCACGTACGTGTGCCTCCCGAGTCACGACAGAAGAAGGAAAAACTGGAGCCAAGAGCGAAGTTGTCTCTATTACTGGGTTACACTGTGGATACGCCTGGCTACATGTTTATCGATTTGCAGACAGCTCAAGTGGTAACTGCCCGTGGAGGCAATGTGCGCTTTCATGAAGACTTTACGGCGGATGGCACGTACGTGAAGCAGCTGTTGGAAAATGCCTACAGCCATGGCGACCACCAGCTACCTAAGACTGTCCCGGTGGCGAGAATCAAGACGAGCATGGAAACGTACCTGCCGGAGTGGGACTCCGCCAATCCTGCACCAGCGAACCTGCTTGAAGTCTCGCTGCTGGACGACGCACCCCTGGAGACACAACAAATTTCCAGTGGGAGTACGTCTGCTGACTCCGCCGAACTTGCTGCAGGCGTTAAGTCGCAGCCTGATGTTGCTACATCAGCTGACCTTCAGAAACCTACCGAGCCCTCCTTGGAACCAGCTGCGGTGTCCAAGGTGAAGAAGCGACGAAAGCGAAAGTCGCGCAAGAAAGTGGCTGCGAAGGAGTTGACAGGCTTTGAGCTACAGCCGCCTCCCGTCAAACCCTGACTGAAGCGTCCACGACGGACGCAGAAACCCGACATTCGGCTTCTGAATTACGTGGTTGGCCACGTGCAGGCCACCATGAATGTCGATATCCCGAATACCTACAAGCAGGCGCGAGCGAGTAAGTGCTGGCCACAGTGGAGGACTGCCATGCTGGCAGAACTTCAGTCTTTGAAGGGTCACAAGACCAGGAAACTTGTACCGCGCAAGGTGGCCAAGAGCATCAAAGTCATCACGTGCAGATGGGTCTTTGCGGTGAAGCGGGATGAGCGCGGTCGCATCAAGCGATTCAAGGCTCGTCTCGTGATCCACGGTTTCAAGCAGCAGCTTGAGATCAACTACTCAGAGACTTACGCGCCTGTGATCCGGTTCGAGACAATACGTGCAGCTATATACTATGCTGTGCAGTGAGGCTGGGAAGTGCTGCAATATGACGTGAAGACTGTTTTTCTCTATGGAGACTTAGAAGAGCTCATCTTTATGGAGCAGCCACCTGGCTTCCAAGTCGATGGACCTGGATTGATCTGCAGATTGCTGAAGAGCTTGTACGGACTAAAGCAAGCGCCGAACATTTGGAATCGCACACTTCATGCGAAGTTGGTGGCGATGGGGTTTGAACGCATGGAATCGGACTATGGGTTGTATGCATGGAAGAAGAACGGTGAAGTGACGCTGTTATTGACGGTTTACGTGGACGATCTACTGCTGATGAGGCCACGTGAACTATGCAAGGAAGTTGCTGCTTCCCTTGAGGAGACGTTTGAGCTCACGACGATGGGCACGGTGAAGTACCTGCTTGGAGTTGAAACCCTCATTAATCGACCGCGTCGACAAATTGTGTATAGTCAGCGACAATACGTGCTGGAGATGTTGAAGCGGTTCCACATAGAGAACTGCAACGGATGCGCGGCGCCTGAGGCGACAACACCATCGAAAGCAGAAGTGCCTGCGACGAAGGAGTACCTACCCTACCGAGAGCTGGTGGGCGCCCTCCAGTACCTGGTTAGCGCGTCAAGACCAGACATAGCGCATGCCACACGACATCTTGGAAAATATCGGGCTTGCTACGACCACACGCACTATGCTGAAGCAAAGCGAGTGCTCCGCTACCTGAAGGCGACAAGTGAATATGGCTTGGTGATGGACGTGCAAGTGCAGACCAGTGTTCGTATCTGCGGCTACTCCAATGTAGACTACGCGAACGATCCTGTTGATCGGCGCAGTATCAGTGGCTACGTGACTAAGCTGGACGGAAACGTGATTGCGTACGCTTCCCGAAAGCAAGAGATCGACGCACTCAGCACATGCGAAGCTGAGTACGTGGCGATGGCTGAAGCTACCAAGGACATACTATGGCTTGCTGGCCTCTGCAAGGAGCTCCTGTGGAAGCATCCTGTGCCGCTTTTGCTTGGCGACAACCAAGGCGCCATTGCCATGACTGCGAAGCCCGGAAAGCATTCGAAATCGAAGCACATTGACAACAAACACCGCATGGTGCGGCGTACCGTGGAGCTCAAGCTGCTCACGACGCAGCACATTGGCACCGAGGACATGGTTGCGGATATCATGACTAAGGCGCTAGCGGTCGTGAAGTTCAATCGCTTTCGAAAAGCGATGAAAGTGTTGCCGATCGCGCTCGGAGAGGACGAACTTGCTGCTATTGCTGCTGCATCAACGGACTCTGCAGCTGCTATCACTGCTACAACCGCTGCGCCTGCGGCACGGCGTTGATGTTGCTAGACGTTGACGTGCGAACATGGACCTTTCAGGTCGAGCTGGTTGCTGCCAGACTCTTGTGGATGGCCTACAACATGCTGCACTCTACGGTTGCAACTACAACTATAATGGTGATGGTATTGGATCGAGTATGAAGAGCTAACGGACTGCTGTCTGAAGTGGCCTACGGATTGCGCTGCTTTCGAGCTTAGTGGAGGGAGCTGCGGTGCGTGTGTTGCGCGCAAGTGTGATCGCGTCACTGTGGCGCCCACTGCCGAGATCAAGTGGGAGTGTGAGATGGTGGATTGCATTGCCAGCATCCCGTGCTCGACAACATGCCAGAGCCCAAGATGCTGACTTGAAGGTAGCTGCAAGCTACCTATCCTACGGACTATCCTGCACCTGCTGCTATGGACACACGGCGTCATTGCATGACGCTCTGCCGTGTGCCTTTGGACGTGCCCTCATCATGCTGATGAGAGGACTGCGGCTCTGCCTCATTGGACACCAGCAGCCATGATGGTGAAGCTATCCTACGACTGCGAACTTGTATGGACTAACCTTATATTTGTATGCTACAAATATAAATTGTGGAACGCAGTGCTCCGGGTGTGGCAACTCTCGCTCTCACTCTGGCTTTTGCAGCGTGCCGCGCACACTGCGAGCGAGAAGAAGCCCACCAGAAGTACTGCGGTCCTGTCGAGGCTTTGCCCGGCACTTACGTGTCTTACCGAATTCCCTATGTCAATACATCCTAGATGTCAAGACATACACTTGCTTTCCAATTAATAGAAAGTCAGATTTGCCTTGCGTCACCCAAATTCTGTGCTCCCTATGTCAAGGCATACAGCAAGCAATCTGGACCAGATTCTGGTCCAGTGCTCGCCATTTGATACCTTTATGTCAAGGCAAATCCATATATATGGATACTCCGAGCGATCTGGTCCAGTGTTTCAGTTTGCCATTTGATGGCTTTAGTTCAGAAGAAGCGCCCAAAAGGGCGGCCGCGGCTACCAGGCGGCGACGAGAGGACGGAAAGCAGAACAATGCAACATCGTTCCCAGCTCAGGAGAAGATGCGCGTCTTGAACGATTTAGCTGAGCACGGTAGCATCGCGAGCACAATCAAGAGCTTTTACCACGACAAGGCGCCTGCTAAAATTAACAGTCATATAAACTATATGATATACTACGTAGTAATAATCAATAAAAACTTTTGTTTTAAAAATGGGTGTTCGCTCGTGTTTCCGGGACAGGGTATTGCACGCCTCTACACCTCACATTAGGTGTATGCCTTGACATAGGGAATTCGGTACTTTCCTTTATTGATTAGTCTTCCTACTTTTGCCCTAGAAGTGTGTTGCCCCTTGCAATGGCACCCACACTTCGGAGCGATCGACACTTGGAGACCGATCAACCCCCGGTGACGCGCACTGCATCACCACAAACATTACTCGCTCTTCAGCTTTTGATCCGCTGATCTGATCGTGGTGCGTGAGAGCACCTTTCGTCGCACTTGGCCGAGTGTCCACAGAACATGGGAGCTGCTGAGCATAAGTGCACTAACAAGCAAAGAAGGAGACATCAACTCAAACGCAGCATCAAGGTGAGCGAAGAGCTGTCACCACCCGACGTACCTCATCATTTCCCATGAAAACAGGACAAACGTCGAGAGCAGGAGTTGCGACAGCAAAAGCAGGGATTGGACCAGTGTCAACATTGCAAGCTGCACGCGTGGCTCCTTGAACGCCGAGGGTCTTGGTTGTAGCAACGACTCTAAGCTGCCATCGTCCGTGATGCTAGCTTCCAAAGGGCTTGCTCGTGCCTTGCTCTTCGTCTTCTTTTTCTGAAGACACACAGGTCGCATCAGCATCTGCCTCGGGTTGAGCAGCCTTATTTGCTTGCAGACAATACCTTTGAGGCCCCTGTCAGCCCCACAAAAAGTTGATCGCGGTCGATGTCCTCCCATATCTCCTCCATCAACTTAGCCCCACGCTGCTGCGTTTTCTTAAATGCGCCATTTGTGTCCGAGTTGAAGCTATGGAGCACCACATACTTTGCAGAGAGCAGCACTATCGTGTGCACAAAAGCTGTCGCCGCCGTGAGCACGAAAGCAGACTGATCGTAGATCAATCCACTCTTCTGTGTTGGCAGCAAACTCAGAACGTTAGACCCCCCTACACACAAGCTTCTGCGGCAGATATCAGTCCTTACGTAGTTCAGACAAATGGAGAAGCACGCAACCAAAAACGTGACTTCAACCGCGGACAAGGCAATCTGTCCACGCGTAACCCGGCCCTTAGCAGCCCCCACAAGCTGAATCGATGCAACGTCCAGCAGTAATCTAGGAGTGAACCAACAACAGGATGAGCACGCATGCTACCTTGGCGCCTTGTAGCACTGCTTAACTCACACAATGACGAACAGCAGAAGCTGCTCCGTGTTCAGTGGCATCTCGACGCAGTAAAATGCAGTCCCCAACGCACCCAGCACCAGCACCAAAATTGCGATCCTCGACAAAACTTCTCGTTTACTGCTGTCTCGAAGGGCGACATGCGGCAGCAACATCGTGACGAAGCTCTTCCTCGTCATCCAGACAGCAGTGCCAGCCACCAGCGCAATTTGTGCAGTCGACACACTCTACAAAGGGACGTAAGACCCAAAACCTGCATCTTCAGTTACTGAAAACCTTCAGCTACTCTTATTATGGCCAATACCTGGGCAACCATGAGCGCATTTTGCACGACGAGCGCCACGAGACTGTGCAGCAGTAGAGTTCGCTCCAAACTTGACGGAATTCGCACCACCTCTGCGCTTAATTCATCATAAATGGTACGCAAAGTCTGCAGCGACTTCTCGAGGATCTCCGGGTCAACTGGTGCAGCTTGGTTCACTGCCGCAGACGCACGCTGTGCTGCTGGCGCCGCATGACGTCGCTTCTTGGCCATTTTCGTGAAAAATGGATCAAAAGCACACATCGGCAGTGTGTTTCCTATCTCCAACTTTACTGGTCATAAATCCGGATTCAACCTCCTCCCATTGGTGCAAAATCTGCAGTGGACCATCCATCACGTCACACCTTGCCAAGCCACCAGAATGCTGCGTCGTGTAGCTCTCTCTTCGCTGCGCTGCGCGTCTCGCCGCGCGTCCGCCACGAGTTTCAAGGCCCTGGCTGCTGTGCCAGGTCTGTGCAAACCTACTGGCGCAATCGCAACGCCGCGTTGCAGCCCGTCGCTGGCCGCGCACTTCTCTTCCGACGCGCCTGCGGCTCCTCCGAGCATGACGGAGCACGAGTTCATGGAGCTGGCGGACGAGACGCTGCACGAGATCCAGAGCTGGCTGGACGGCATCGAGGAGATGCTCGAGGAGTCCGACGTCATGTTCTCCGTACGTTGCAATGCGTTGTATCAGTAGACAGAGCAGGACACTGACACTCTGATGCCCCACGGAACAGCAAGGGGTTCTGAAGATCGACTTGGGCGAGCACGGCACGTGGGTGATCAACCGCCAGGTGCCCAACAGGCAGATCTGGTGGTCCTCACCGATCAGGTACGAGGCGGAGCTGGACTGGGCTCGCTGTGCGGAGAGACTGATGAACTTTTGTGGTGCAGTGGACCTCGTCGCTACGAGTATGATGGAGAGAGTGGCCACTGGGTGAACACGCGGGACAGGGGCGAGTTGATGGAGCTGCTGCGTTCCGAGATCTTGGACGCAACAGGCATTGAGATCTACACCTGAGCTGGCGTTCCGGTGATAGCTAGCTTGTTGTGCTGAGTCGAGCAGTCAACGACGGGGATGTGTAGCAACTTGAAAATGAAGTACAACCCAGCACCATAGGTGGAGTCAACGCGGCTCTGTTAAGAGCATTGCGGTGCTTTATTGTCTGCTCGCTTTGCGCTTTTCGTTTCGATGTGGAATTCGCTCGCGTAGTGGCTGGCTTTGACCCTCTAGGCCTCTTCGTCCTCATCCTCTTCGGCAGTCTCGGCCGCTGCTTCTTCTCTATTCATGTCTACTTCGTGCCGCTCGCTCATGTAGTTCTAAAAATTGCACACATGCACGTAATTGATGACATGGTGTTAGCACCACAAGCCATTTAACATGCGCACAAACTACGTCGCTTACCTCAAGCAAAAGGCCACGGAAGTACTCCGCGGACGCCTCCAAAGTAGTGGAGGCCAGCAATCCTTTCCGACGAGATTCGTCCTCTTCCCATTCAGCAACGGCGCGGTCGCGCATTTCCATGACATGGTCCCGGCGCCTCTTTTCGTTTTCGACCTCCGTCAATTGCCCGTAGTACTCTTTTTCCTGATCACAAATTTACATCAGTCACAACAGGTTGGAGCGAAAAACTCTGAAGGTTACCTCTTCTGTGCATTTGCGCCACATATCGCCAAAGATTTTTCTCGTCTCGGACGCAGAGCGGCGTGTTTTGCCCAATGCCTCCTTTTGCATTTGGCAGTACACGATGAACGGGTTGATTGGCCGGGGAAGGCGATTTTCCTGCGAATGCAACGAATAGTTAGTAGAAGTAAATGGACAGCTCGTTGAATACCCAGAGACACACCTTTGTCACTGTTCGCGGAAGCCGTTTTGACCGACCATTCGCTTCTGAGACCATTGGTGTACTCTTCCAAGTTGTTGGTCTGCACGTATGACACGTGTGTAAATAACATACCACAACGCGCAATCATTTCGAAAGTGAACGTACGCTCGAGCAGCAGTAAATCTCGCTGATAAATATGTCCTCTCTTCTCTGGACAGCTCACTCAGTACGGGCTGCCATAGTTCTGTCACAATAAAACATTGGTCGGTTAGGTGTGTTGTTGCATGATTCAAAAACACAACAGGCAAAACCACGAACATAAAAACGTACTTGCATCACTCGTGTCACGAATGACATCGTAAAGGGGCGGCATCGTCTCGATATATCCTGAGCCTGAAGTTGGCAACGTGACCCCGGTGCCTTTAACGTGGAAGGGATTATTTCCAATCCATTTGCGCCCGCTCAGTGCGATTCGATAGGCTGCCACTTGCTCGAAGATCGAGAAAACAATTGCCGGTTCGAAGCGCTTTGGCAAGTTCAAATCGGAGCAAAGCTGCAAGCACACACTAGAGGTCAGTTGATCAATTGACACTGACGTTAACTTCTTGTACACTTAACATACCGTGCTGGCAAAGGCCTGGGCTGCAGCGCTGTCGTTTGAAATATCCCACTCGAATTGATCACGCAGCTATATACATGGAAAACAGAGCACGCAACGGGTTAAAAGTCAAAGCTCGACCAATAACGTGTCCAGCTGAGTAGCATCACGTACGGAGAAGCCGTCGATGATAAGATCTAAGTAGATAGGGTATAACCGCCCACTCTTGTGTTCGGTACTCAGGAAAGAGGTAAAAGTCAAAATTTGTCGGCGAATCGATTCGGCGATAGCATCCTACAATATGAAAAATGAAACAACATTAGCATATGCAACAAATATCTACAGTAGTCCATGCGCAATGCACTCAATATACGCACCTTGAGCTTCTCGCTCATCTTATCATCCTGGGCAATTTGCGTTGCAATGGCCTCCGGTGAGCACGTAGTCATCGCTCTGTAAACAGCAGACAAAAATCAAGCAGCATGAGTAAACCTAAATGCACTGTTTCAGACAATAAAGCCAGTAAACGTACGCATTGACGAGGAATGTGTCCTGGAACCGAACGCCATCCAAGTCGACATCGAGGCGAATCGGGCAGATGAGCTCCGTCTTGCCCAGTCGCCGCGGCTTCCGTACATCAAGCTGATCAGTCGTCGACCCTGTATCCGATACCTTACTTCCCTCCTCCTTCGGCGTAACAGCTATCGCTTTTGTATCCACCGCGTCCAAGGATTGTACAATTGCTCTCCGCTTCCGTTTCCTATTGCCTGTAGCTGTCTGTTCCACCTCCATCGCTGTCTTCTACACACCGCAAATATACCCATCAGCACGCTGCAACTCGCTCCTCAAACCCTCCAACGTTCAACCAACCAGTTGCGCAGGCGTCGCATCTGCATGGATGATGCTCCTCCTGTCCCCCACATTGCGTCCGAACTGCACACAGCACCACAACCAGACCCGTCAGCTGCCTCTCCCATCTGTCACAGCTTCGTCAACACCCTCCAACCTGCGTGGCCGCTGTAGATCGTCTGGAACCTCCGTCCAGCGGCTTCAGCGGCTTGGTCGCTGCGCTCTTGAGCGTCTGATGGGCCAGCGCCACGCGATACCTCATCAGCAGCTTGTCCACCGCCGTGTCGGCGATCTGAAATCCATTGCAAGGCGGTTAGCAGTCACGTATAGAGCCTGACATTGACGCAGGAGGCCGTACGTCGGACGCGGCCTTGAGGCGCCGCGCCTCGGGCGACAGATACGCGCGCAGCTGCTCCGCGGGCCAGCCCAGATGCCTCGCCAC
>JAHWLE010001154.1:0-13526 GCA_024679135.1 Phytophthora foliorum
TGGCGAGCCAGCACGAGCGGCTGCAGCTCCAGCCCGTGGACTGTCACTTGGTGCCGCGCAGACTGCCCGATGTGGCGAGGCTCAAGCGGCCCCAGTTCGGACACGACTGGCGCTATGTGCAGCCGCCCGTGCTGCTGACCGATGAGGAGGAGCTCGTGGACTACTGGCGGATGGTGTCGGACCACCGCCCGCTCGTCTCGAGGTTTCACGTGCTGGACGGAGTGGCCGCCCAGACCCCCACCCAGTCAATAGAGAACGGGGCCGAGATGAAGGCGGGGCTAGAGACGGCCATCCCCATGGACGCAGCCGCCGACGGCCTCACCCCGTAAGGCAGACGTCGTGTGTGCTGGTAAGTTAAAGCAACGAATGTTTTTTGTTGTCTATTCCTCACGGTGTTAGATTTGCCTCGCGTACGGATCCAGCGTCTGTCGGTACGAAGTCACGTGGTGCAGCGCGCGGAGCAGCTCCTGTTGCGCCTCCTCGGCCTCCTGAATTGCCAACGCCACGTACTGCCGCTTCCAGCGCTGAAAGCCCGAGCGCAGCAGCACCGTCGTCAACGTATCAGTGAACGCACGAGCGTTGGCCACATGCGTCGGCGTCAAGAAGCGGCGCTTACCTCGGACAGGTGCGCCGCTCGCAAGGCAGTCAAAGGCAGTTTGGAGCAGTCGTCGACGTGCGTTACGGACCGTAGCGTTTACCAGTCTCCAGGCACTGCGTTGCTGCGATCGGAACAACTGATGTTCAGCCAACATCAGATCCGTGAGCACTGCACGCGTGATGCGAGCCGGGACGTTCATTGTCGGGGCGAGCTGCTTCAAAGAGACCTGCAGCTGTACTCGGGAGCCTGCTTGTACTCGAGCGAACCACGTCCACAACGCAAAATTTGTGAGTATCATGCAGTGGCGTTGTAGGTGGCGCTCCATCCGACGTAAGAGCAACAACTGCCTCTGGCTCCGAGCTGTCCTTCGTTTCCACCACGCGAACGAGAGAGGAAGGAGACGTCGGCGACTTGCAGCAACCAGCACTTGCGTGTATGCCTCACGGCGCTTGCATTGGCTACAAGTGTACAGCCTCCACCCGCTGAAAGTGCTTAGCAAGAGTTGTGAACAGATGTAGCGATCTGTAGTTCTCTGCTGCTCAAGCTCGACCAGCACCAGTTTCGTTTGCAGTATTGTTGCATCTTCCTCTACTACAAAAGTTCTCCATCGATTCCAGCCATGGAGCAAGATTCGGAGTTTCCACGCACGCCGCAACAGCAAAAGCGTACGTATAGCATTGTGCTTCGTGAACTCAGTGCGTTCGTACACGCTTCGCCATTGCCAGTACGCCTGAAGTAGCATTTTGAGCGTCTTTCTTGCTTGTAGCGCCATGATTGCATCACCCTGCCGATCTCGCGCAGCAAGTGTCGACTTCCAACCAGCCCAGCAGCATTCAACAAGCTTGTGCTCACGTCTGCGTTTGGATGCTGTAATGTGGCGTTTGATTCCTCTATCAGTTCGTGCGAAAGCCTTCCATGACAGGAGAGTTCGGCGCTTGAGCCATTGCGTGGCGCATGTGTGCACTACGCGTGCTGCCCACTCCGTTGCGACCAGCTGAGCTCGTTTTGCCCTCTCCGCAGCCCGGAGCTGTAAGTTTGTGAAGTACCAGCGATGGAATAAAAGGCGTTCATATCGGATGGCGAGAGCAGTCATTCGTGATTGCAGTGCCCGAATTTGCTGTAGTTTGTGCTTCCAGACACCAAACGCTGCTGAGACGCGAGATTTGTGGCCAAGCTCCAGTACGCGATGAATTTTCCTGGTACCAAACCCCACTAACCGCTGTCGGAGTACATTGTTTTGCTGTCCGAGCTGCGCGGCCCTCAACAATACGCATTCGTGTTTGTCCTCCAGTGTGTTCAATACTTTATCGCGTTCAGCAGCCGTATTTTCCCACTGTGCCACACGTTGGGCATCCAGCAACCCGTTAGCATACCTTGTGTAGGACTTCCAACGCCCCCAGGCGCCTTGGAGGGTGTGCTGAAGCGCGCAAATGAAAAGTCTGTCGTAGATGGAATGCTTTACATCTACTGAATGCTGCGTGAAGAACACCCACGCGTTCCAGACCCTTCGTTGGCGGCGGTATTCCCAAGTTACCTGACGTCTACGAATTTTCAGCTGCAAGATGGCGTTTTGTCGAGTGTAGAGCTGCCACTCGATGAAGCAGCGACGTGCAGCCCGTTTTTGAGATCGCACGCGCGCCTGCCTGATCATGGAGTTCATTTTCGATTTGGCCTTCACGTAAAGGATCCAGTGACGCAAGCAGCGATCGCAAAGAGCAGTACTTGTCTTCTTTTGCAAAACGAGCGCAACAGCGCGCATCATTTTTGCTTGACGTTCTCGCTGCCGTGCTCTGTGGACGGAAAACGCTGATGCAGCCATTATAGATTGATGCCGGATGACTTCATGCCGATGCTGGCGAAGAGCTGTGAAGCCTCGCCGCCACTGCCATAATTCGTGTATCCTTATCAATCGGATAGTTATGTTGTCGATGTCCTGTATCCAGCTACGCCATTGATCCCACCGATGGAAGCCGAGTGCTAGAAGCCCAAGTCGTGTCTTAGTCAGAGTCTTCGCGAGTAGATGTGTTCTCCGTTTCGACTGGCAGACTAAGTCATACCAGGATCGCCAAACGCTTTGGAGAAGATAACAAGTGCGACGGTGTGAAAGAGCTATCCGTTGTTCGACAACATATCGCCGACGTTGCTCGACATGGACTTTCCAGCGAACGAAGTGGGTTTCAAGGCATGGCCGTTGCCACGACAAGAATTTAACCAGTGCAATACGCTGAGCACTCAACTCTCGCTGACGAGAAACAGCGCGCGTTGTTTGCTCTAGCTGCTGCCGATGTGCCACCTCCAGAGTCCACCTTCTCCAAAGATCTAATGCCGAGCGTACTTTTCGTGCTTGCTCGCGGTTCACGATTCGAAGCAAGAGTTGCTGGAGGCAATTGAGACGTTGTACTACTTTTTGCCATCTCTGAAAATGATACGCGGTGGTCGCTTGTGCTCGTCTCTTGAGTACATCGCACAGGTGGCGTCGAAGTCGCTTGGTACAGGCAACACGCTGTATCCATGCCACCACTGTCAGAGTTAAAACACGCTTCCTGTAATGCCTCCTTGCGATTGTTTCCTTGAATGCTAGCATGGATTCGATTGAAGATAACTTTACACCCGTCAATGCCGCGTGCTTCGCTACGGAACTGTCTTCTCGCTTCCAGTGATTCCAAGCATGGCGTAGGAGGATTTTGTACCAGAGAACTCCAGCTCGTCGGGCTCCAGCAGACCTCAGATCATGGCGTTGGTACATCTGCATAAGCTTTCGCCATGCATGAGCTTTTAATCGCTGAACAATGACTGTGTGTAGTCGCGCGACGCAGTGCTGCCTTTGAGTACACAACACCCACGCACCCCATGAATTCTGTAGGAACCAACGCCAGTGCTTCAGCAAAATTGTTTGCAGTCTTTCGCAAGCTTTTTTCTTCCGAGCAGTGATGGATCTCCACGAAGTGAAGATGGCTCGACGTTCTCTCTCAGCACAAATCTCCTCAGCAAGAGCCAATACTCGTATCTCTGAGCGACGGAATAGCTCGGCACTGATCCTGTCTCGCTCGGAGAGGGTTTTCACGTGTACCCCTCGTTCCCAGAATCTGAAAGCCTGACGCTCAATGGATAGTCGTAGCCTGTTGAGTAAGTGCTGAAGCACTCGGGTCTGCTTGCTCAAAGAAAAGCACGTGATTTTTCTTTGCCATTGCCGCAAGGAAGCTTGAAGCGTGATGTATCGTCGTTTCTCGGCAAAGAGAGCTTGTCGGCGCTGCTGCCGCTTACTTTCAGTACTTACTAGACTCCATTTCCGAAGCGTCCGACGCAGTGTGTTAGCCCTGTTGGCCGACTGAAATACGCGCTCGGTTTGTTGCTGAGATTGGATCGATGAACTTTCAAGTATTGTGATCGTAATGCAGAGCGACGCTCGTATCCAGTGGTGCCACTTGGTTTGAAGGCTCGAGAGATTATGCAGTCGACACACTCTTTTCAGGGCTGTACGCCTTCGAGACATCAACACAGAATGGCGACACCAAGCCTGCAAGTATTTACTCATCCGAGAATGACTGGTACTTCTCCGAAATGCACGAACGATAAGCTTCTCTCGCGACTTGTTTAATTTCGAGTTTGTTCGCCACGATATGAAGGCTGTGGACAAAAGTGTTCGCTGCAGAGCACATCTAACTCCTGTCAGAGCTTTTTGTTGTTGGCGTCGCTGCTTGTGTAAGCGAAATGCAACGAAAGCAATCCACCGACGCCACAGTCGCGATATCAGCTCGTGTTCTGCGTGATCTCTCCTGATACACGCCTTCACATAGAACTCATGCTTCTGCTTCCAGTACTGAAAAGCTTGTCGCTGCCATTGATGGATCGATCGCTTCAGGAAATGCCGAAACCAGAGCACCCGCTGTTGTCTAAGGTAGTGCAATTGACGCCATGCTCGGAAACAAGAACGCTGTTGGTGCCCGGCCAGCCTCATTCGGAGGGTTTCATGCACTTTACACTTCCAGTTGTTGAAAGCAGTTTCCAAAGCACGACGGCGTCGCGTGCACTCATATCGATGCAACTGGTTGCACCGCTCGGTCTTTTGTGCATTGATATGGTTCCACTTCAGAACGGCAGCTTCAAGCACTTTAACGTGCCTGCAAGCTACCAATCTCCTCAGAGTGCGTCGTTGTCGACGACTATTTGCTGTGTGTTTAGACCAGGAGCAAAGTACCCTTCGCAGGAGACTTTCTTGCCTTTTATCGGCCATGATGAGAGCACACGTGATCTGGTATTTCAAAGCCACCTTTCGGCTTCGACGAATGTCCTCCTGATAGACACCCCGCATTGCCTCCGCGTGCTGCGAGAACTCCCACCTCTCTACGTGGGCTATTGCATTGTGCTCTTCGATAGCGGATCGAATACGCAGACATAGCCAGCCTCTCAGCAACCAAGCTCTCCGCAGCTTTGTCATCAGTGCACGAAGTCGAAATCGTCGCTGTCGTCTACGCTGGAGCGTCTGCGCAAACAATTTGAAGTACTTTGCCTTGGTTGAGCAGATTCGACGAAAAACCCACGCTGCAATCACGCTCTTGATGCGTCTCGATTGAGTGGCCTCACGTTTCCATGTTGTAAAACGTTTTCGGAGTTCTCGCTGGCGTTGCTGAAGCCCCTGGAACCGAAGCGCGATTGCGGCCTTCTGACGAGTGCGGATCACTTCAGACCGCAATATCAGCAGAGTCCTATGCTTACACTCTCGCCGTTTGAAATCCTGTAGTCGCTGCGTCTGTAGCTCTTTAAAGCGCTTTTGTCGATGCTGTTCTCGGCTGTAGGCGGTGTGCAGCTCACTAGCCGCCGACGATTGAACTTCTGCTCTGAGCTTTCTCTCCTCCTCCATCGCAATATGGGCTGCTTTAAGCACTTCTGCCCATTCGTGAGCCGACACCTCGGCACACCGCAGACGAAGTGAGGAGATTCCAAGTTGCTGTATTCTCCGACTCGTTCTCGCAAGAATTCGACGCAGAAGTAATCTTCGCTGTCGTAAAACCCGTGCACGCGATCTCCAACCTACCAAATTGAAGCGCAGACAACGCTGTGAGGTAAATTTCGTGAACGCGTTGTGTCTTCGCTTCCAGCGAATGACTCTTTCCCAATTTCTCCACATCTTTCGTAGGAGCTGCCATCGCACAAATTGTCGCGAGTTGTCGTCGTCCACACTCTTGATAATGGTCGATCCATTTTGAGGTATCAGTTGCCCAGTCGTGAAAGCTGCTTGGCTTGCGTGCAATTGTTCTTGTGGCACAGGATAGACTTTTGCACTTCCCGCACAACAATTCAAACCATACGAGTAGCAGAAACACTTCCACCTCTCAAGACCTCGTCGTAAAGTTCTCCATCGAGTTCGTGCTTGCAACCTCATAAGAGCCTCGCGACCTCGACTACGTAGTAACACCACGTCATGCAGTGAACGGAAGACTTCGCGTTGCTGTCTATCACGGACCCTCCGGTTCATTGACCGCGTTACCATATCTATGTATCGCTGGCGTTGCTTCTTGTTCTGCTCATGCAAAACTTCAAGTTCTTCTCTCCTCTTGGTATCTCGGCCATGAAAGCGCTGCATGACCTGGTCTGCAACTCCTTTATTCACCTCCACGATCGTCAGCAGGTCCTTCACTTTGGCTTTGCTCGCCTCTAACTCAGCTGTTCGAGTATCTGACGTCTGCAGAGCACGAGAAAGCTGCCATTTGAGCCTTCGCCGCTCCTGCTCGAGCTCACGAAGAACGGATTCCTTCACATACACGCATGCTTCCCCATCTTTATGGGCCATATCCACATGCAGAGCACGGCTAATGCAAGTGCTCAAAACGAATGGTGACTCGTCAGGATCTAATGAAACTACTTGCCAAGTGGTTACAATGGTGACAACCAAAGTCTTCGAATGGCCCCCTTTCCAGCTTGACTCGATGTTCATGTAAGAAACCGGGACAGATGACTCTAGTCTCGTTCATGAAAACAGCTCGAATTTCTGGTTTTACAACCGAAAGTGGTCATTTCGAAAAGAGAACCAGAACTGACTCGGGGCTGGGGAGCCAATGGCTGGTGCCAAGACTTCGATGAGACTATGCAAGTAAGTTTACCGAGGTGCGGAGGGGTCCGATTCAGCCTAATTGAAATGTTGATTTTAAAGTAGAATTGTGTTTCCGTGGTTGAGACGAGACCAGAGTTGTGGGGTTGGTCATCTTCATCCCAAACACTGCCCTCTGCTTCAAATACCACGTCATAATATGACAATAACGAGCATACATGACCCGAAACAACACGTCAGGGCACCTCCAGCATTGCAAGCAACTTTCGGAGCTCGTACGTACAGTACGTCGATTCAAGTGGTGGATCACCATCATGGGGACGACCGCCTCTCTTCTGCGGGCGAAAGTATCGCTCCGTCGATCCTACCTGTCACATCGAGCATCTGCAGGATCACGCCCGGGGTCATCTAGCACGCGTGTGAGAATTCCCCAGAAACCCAAGAAGTTTTCGTATTCGGATGTGCGCCTCGTGTAGGAGTACGTCGTCCGTCCAGTCTACCGAGAAGCACCTACAGATCGCAGTGCAGCATTGGGATAAAGTCTTCCTAGATGCGCCTCCGCCCCGGCACGGGTGCGTCCGGTGCACATAAAGAGCCAAAACATCTCCACAAGGCACAAAACAGCAAGATCACCGAACTTTACGACGCCTTCTATGCTATCTTGAGGAGCACGGTGGAAGTCTGAAGCACGCCTTTCGGTCGTCCTCGTACTGGTATGCGCACGGTGTTGGCTTCGGAGACTCGCGTTGACCAAAACACATCGTCGATTTGGCGTGCAGCTCGTGCGCTTCGTCTGCGTTGGGCGCGGTTTGATGGACGCGATCGAGAGAATATAAGCGAAAACAGGAAAACCTGACATTGCTGACCGAGGAGAACGCCGATGTGACGGCTGAAGATAACTTTAATCACAGAGTGAAGACGGCTTTGTGACGGGTAAGTATGATGCTGAGCCGATGCGCCTTCGACAATCGCTCCTTTTCCCTGGCCTGGCCAGCAAAATCTCGAGCATTTTACTTTTCATCCTGCGTATGGGGATCACGCTTGAGTGCGAGAACATTCGCGTTCTCATCAACAGCCAGCACGAGGGACAGAGAAGTAACTACATGGTTAAAGCACTCGTGAGCGCGGTTGTATAGTTTACCCTGTAGCGGAGCATACTCGGGGAGCAGCTCACCGATCTGAGAGCAAATGAAGGCATACAACAGCTTCAATTGCTGGAGGGTGGTGATAAGTCTGCAGATAAGTCGTCGGTGTTGTTTGAGGACGGTCAAAACGGTATTTATATTCTCTTTCTGTGCGGAGTGCTGCAGGCCTCGGGCTACCTTCGCATCGAGGCCGATAGTCCATCGCTATGCTGCACTTGTGGTAATTGAAGCAGAGGACGGGGTTAATAGATTCACAAAACAAAACTCCACCAGGACGATTTAAGTGAACAAATTGACTCTGCACTACTATTTTTGCTGATAGACTTGACACTGCAGATGCTGTACCTCAGATCACCTGTCAATCTACTGAGGACGCTCATCCATCCAACCTCGTTATTCCTGGCTTAGCATAAGAACGTGAGGCCACTCGGGTTTCTTGGTTTGAGGATGCAGAAGACGCTAGCTTCCCCTACATGCTTTCCAGGTGAAAGATTGCCTAGGTAAAAGGGGCGTCACACTTCAAAACCTAGTGCCATCGTTCGTTCGAGCAGAAGAAGCGCAGCATTCCTAGCGAGATTCGCCATGGGCTCGGGTGCATCGCGCCCGGGACCACCAGTACCGGCAGGGTCGAAGGCCAAGGTTAAGCCACCTAAGAAGTTCCCGCACTCAGATGTCCGGCTGATGAAGAAGTACCTGGCATCTTTCGTCTACTACGAGAAGTCCACCGAGGAGCATCGCAGTATTGCAGCACAACACTGGGATAAAGTCTTCAAAGATGCACCCCCACAACGATCATTGACGACGTCTGCCACCCAGAGTATGCACAAGGAAGCCAAGCACATTACCAAGGCACAAAACAACAAGATCACCGAGCTTTACGACGTCTTCTACGCTTATCTCGAGGAGCACGGCGGAGACCTGAAACACGTTTTCCGGTCGTCCATGCACGTTCGAGGCCGCGTCCTCGTACATATTAGTGCGGGTATGCGCACGATGTTGGCCTCGGAGAACATCGCGGATAAAATTCTCGCGCTGACCAAGACACATCGTCGATTTGGTGTGAAGCTCGAGCACTACGACTGCGTAGGGCGTGCTCTACTACACGCCATGGAACGAACGTCGGGTGAAAACTGGAGTCCCGAGATCGCTGATGCCTGGAGACGAATGTATTCGCATTCGAGCGTGATCCTCATCCGCGCAGAGAAGAAAACCGAAAAGCAGCCCACCAAGGATGCGAAACATGCTGGGAAGGAGAAGGACAGGTTCGCAATGGTCAACGCTGGTCCGACCTCAAATCTGGTGATCACCAAGACAGGCCGCGTCAACTTTTACAAAATGATGACCTCGATTCGTAGCCGGGGGGAAGGCGGCAGCAAAACCAGCGCCAAGGTTACAGGGAGTGTGAGTGAACGGGAGATGGGGCCTCGCAAGCCATAGCCACTTGTTGGCAGTTAGAACTGCGAGGGTGGAGAGTCTCAAGCAGTGCGCGAATTGATTATGAAATGCACACAATGCAAACATCCAACTATTCCAAACCTTGAGTCGACTAGAACGCCGTCTGCCTTGAGAACTTCCCTGCTCAGTCAGATGAATTCCCGCTACGCCGCCGAAAACTACCGCCAGAATTTGGACGAACAGCAGGCTTTCCCACCGCGAAATCATCTCCTCGGAAAGATGACAGCGACTTCAAGGCCCGAATTGACGCGCTGGGCACTCGGTTTTCTTTATCTCCGTCATCGTACTCGATCGCATAGGTTCCATCAGCATTAGCGCGCGAGATCGTACCCTTGAAGTACTTGTCTTTCCCCATGTATCGGGCCTCAACTCGCGTACCAACTCGATACGTCTGGCTGGACTCGACTATCACAGACTTCGATTCGCCTTTAGCTTCAGACTTCGAAATTGAATCATCCTTATCCTTGCTTTTAGGCATACTGGCCGACTGCACCAAGCGAATGTGTTCACTATGAACACTAGCCTCGAATTCACCATCATCATATTCGATAGCGTAAGTATCCCCAGTGCACACTCGACTGATAGTACCACGATAAAACTTGCTCTTGCCCTTGTACTGGGCCTCCACCTTGTCGCCCTCCTTGAACTTCTTCTGCTTCGGGTCGTTGTCGCTGTCGCCGCCGCTCTTCTTGCCCAGCGACCGGATCAGCTCGGCCGCCACACCCGTCTCCTTCTCGCCGTCGTCGTAGTCGATGTCGTACGTGCCGTTCAGGCGGCAGCGAGAGATCACGCCCGGGTAGAATTTGCTCTTGCCCTTGTACTGGGCCTCCACCTTGTCGCCCTCCTTGAACTTCTTCTGCTTCGGGTCGTCGTCGCTGTCGCCGCCGCTCTTCTTGCCCAGCGACCGGATCAGCTCGGCCGCCACACCCGTCTCCTTCTCGCCGTCGTCGTAGTCGATGTCGTACGTGCCGTTCAGGCGGCAGCGAGAGATCACGCCCGGGTAGAATTTGCTCTTCTCGTTGTATTGGGCTTCCACTGGTTGACCTACTTTGAAATCTGAGTTTGTTTTTGTTGATTGGTGTGAATGTGTAGTCCCGGTCGTTTTGGCAGCGGGGGCTGTTTCGATAGCGCGAACGGTGATGGCTGGCACTGCTAGTGCTTTTTCTCCGTCGTCGAAGTCAATGTCATAGGAGCCGTTTAATCGGCATCGAGCAACTACGCCAGGGACATATCCATCTCTTCCTTTGGGCTTTGCTTCGACGGCTTGGCCTTGTTTGAACCTCCATTTAGGTTGAGCACAGGAATCTTCGCTTGTGGAAGGTGCACTCGGCCTCTTCACCAAGGGCCTCTTGGGGCGGATTGGTTCCTCTTCACTTTGAACGATAGGCCTCGATTTCACTGGCGAGCTCGCACGAGCGCGTATGTTTTTTCCCGGAACACGCTTTTCCAGCTCACCAGTGTCAAGCTCCACGTCACAACTGCCATCTGGATTTGCGCGATATACGATGCATCTCACGTAGTCCGTGCACCCACGCAGTTTGGCTTCCACCTTTTGGCCTTTAGCCCATGGCACTTCTGAGCTAGAGACATCATCTTCTTTTGGAGAAGGCTTCCGCTGCTTTTTCGCTTCCTCGCGCTTAATGTACTTCGAACGAACACGTAGTTCTACTTCACCGTCGTCGTACTCGATATCGTATAATCCGCCTGTTCTGCATTTCTTGATTGTACCAGCAAAGAAGCGTTCTCTTCCTTGAAAACGACCCTCGACTCGATCTCCTGGTTCGTAGCCTGGATCATTGTCGCCATCGAAGCCTTTAGCTTTAGGCTTAGTTTCTTCACTGTCGGATAAGTCTTTTGCCTTGATGACGCGCGCACGTGAAATCTCGAGAACGCAGTCCTCCTCGACGTTCTTCTCGTAAAGACCGCTGTCAAACTCAATGTCGTACGTACCATTGGGCCGGACCCGTGCGATCACCCCGATCTCATAACCTCTTCCGCCGAGAGGAATGGCTTGAATTTCCTCACCTCGTTGAAACCTCGGCTTCTTCTCTTCTTTCTTTCGACTTGATCGGGCCGAGCGGGACTGCTTTTCTGATTTGCGCCTACTACTTCGGCGATGACCAGATGAACTCGAAGAGGATGAGGACGAAGAACTCGACGAAGAGCTTGAGACGTAGCGTTTTTTTGATCTGCGCTTCTTCTCTGATCTCGACATCCTTTTGTTACTTGCATTGAGTGGACGCCCACACATTTCACACTCCTCCATGTCATAGTTGTTGTCGAACTTGCACTGTAAGCATTTGATATAACCTTCACCACGCAGTCCTGGCCGCGGTTTCGATGTTTCACAGATTTCACAGTGAGTGGCCCAATCAACTATCTGCTGGTGTGCGCACACTCGACAGACCCATCCAAGCCTGACCAACGGTGTTGCGAACTCGGGGCTCGCTGACGCATGGTCCACAACTCTGGTAGCTTGAGTAGCTACAGGAACCGCGTTTTGCATCGCATAACCTCGAGCGGCACTTTCTTGGTCGAACGGGTTGGATCTGTCACACACAAACACGATCCACGAGTGTGAAACAATGAGCATATTAGTTTTCATGACAGGATACTTACCGGCCACTCGTCCAACTGTCGATGCGAGGTGGGTTCTCCAATCCGTGGTTGTGCGGTGGATTCGCTGAAGCACTCCTTGCAACTCCTACATCCGTGATTTCGAGAAAGCGCACGTACGAAATAGACGTCGTATCTGACGGCTTCGCAAGCTGTATCATCAGAAAGTGTAGCGTGGTTTCCGGCATGGGAATACTGTAGTCTCTCAAGAGGGTAGCGAATATTGATCGAGACACAAACCCAGTGCGGTGAGAATCGTACTGCACAAAGATGTCTCCGAGGTCAATGCCGCTGTTCACAAGAATGCCCCGCCGCGCAGCCACCATCGACCGCATATTGTCCCTGCATGCCAAACGATCATGTTAAGCCTCGTACAGCACAATCCAACAATCCATACACGTACAACTCTTGAGCATCGAGCTCCAGGAACCGACCGAAGGCCACATAGTCCACGAGCCCCGAGCCTGGGATACCGAAGAGCTGGCCGACACTTTGCAGTACGTGGTCTCCAAGGATCACTCCCATCCTGCCGAGCGCCTCCTGGATTGTCCCCAGTCGGACTCCACCCGCGTACGCCAAGTCATAGGACTGGAAGAACGGGACCAAATCCAGAAACGCCTGCGCTCTCACGAGCGCCTCTCGGACTTGATGCTTGAGCTGCTGCGGGGTGGCCACGGGCGAGACGGCACTGGGGGAACTCCTCGGGTGGAAGCTGCTCCACTCCGTCGGCCGATGCATTGGTGCGCCGTAGCTCGCTTCGTGCAGATGGGCGACGGGGCTCATGGGGAGCATGGGCGGCCCGGCCTGGTAGTGGATCGGAGACATGAGGACGCCGCCTCCGAAGTGGCTCGGAGACGACACGGGCCGCTGGTGTGGATGGTACATGGGGTAGCTCACGGGAGGGGCGTAGTGCTCGTAAGGAGCCTCCATCCTCCTCGCGTGCGTGTACGTGGCGGCCGGTGTCACTGAGTGCGTGATGCCTCGCCAGTACTCGGGGTCAAGCGGCGTGGGGCGGCCGTCGCTCGCGTCCAAGTCGTCGTCCGAGCTGTCGGAGCGCGCCAAGTACGCGAGCGTCTCCATCTTTATGTGCTGCTTTCCCTGCTGCCCTGCTGTGTGGGTCGAGTCGCGACTCGTGACGGCGTCAAGGAAACGGCTAGTGATGCCCAGGCCATTTTAGTTCGCGACGCTTGATTGAAATGTGCACTTTTGGTCCAATACACTTTGTGCAAGACCAAATCAGGACTATTACTAATGAAACACTAGAGGACATTTTTGTTAGCAAATGACATTGATGGTTATGATAAATCCTTGTGCACTCGACCGATACTGTTCATCATCCAGGAAGGCAGGAATCCCGTAGCTAATAGGTAGGAATGCGGCCAGCACCACACTCTGCCGTTCACTCGTACAGGATGTTGTAGCTAAAGTCCTTGCGCGTGTCCTCGTCCTGCTCGCGCTTCTTGTTCGAGCGCTTGGTCACGACGGCCAGCACCACCGCCACGAGCAGCAGGACGGCGCCTCCGACCACGTTCAGGAACGAGGTCTGCGCGCTCACGACGTCCACGTCGTTGGCGTCCGTGGCCAGCAGCGTCGTGTTGGTGGTGGCCAGCCTGTCCACGAGCTGGTCCAGCGCCTTCTGCTTTTGCGCCTGCTCGTCCGCGAA
>JAHWLE010001155.1:0-13524 GCA_024679135.1 Phytophthora foliorum
CGCCGGCATCCGGTACGGCGCCCCCGTGCTGCTGGAGGAGCGCGAGGTGGCCATCTTCGGAGAAGACCCGACCGAGTTCACGCAGCACTTCAGCGCGAGACTGCGCGCGTCGCTGACGATGCCCCCACCCCCGTCGGTCGCTCAGATCGAGATGCTTCGGCTGACGCGCACCCTGCACGTGTACTGCGCCAAGGTCGTGCGGGACGACTGCTTCTCGCGACGGCAGCGGGCTTCCATGAACGAGGAGATCATGCAGATCCACTTCCGCACGCTGAACCATCCGGCCATGCACGAGCTGAAACGCAATATGATGGCGTATTGCGCAACGCTTAAGCACTGGAAGCTGCGCGACGAAGATATCAACTCGGCCAGCGTGCTGCTGGGCGTGGAGGATTTGCCCAAGCACCCGCTGCACTTTGTGTGGCTTCTAGCGGCTGCGCTGCGCTTTGTCTTGAAGCTCCCGGGCCGCTTGTTCTTGGCGAGCGCATGCGATCTCATCTACCGCTTCCCGCCGCGCAAAACACACAACAGATCTCTGCCTCTAGGTGCTGCGGCGTTCAAGGCTTCTCTCGGTTGTCTCGCACTCGGAGTGCTCGTGCGTTGTGTGCCTTCAAGTTGGCTGGGGTGTCTCTTTGCGCTGCTGGTGGTGGCCGTGCTGGTTGTGGATGCCGCTACGGCACACACTGCAGCCGCGGACGTGCAGCACTTGACCCAACACTGGAAGAAGCTCCAGTTCTATGTTATGGATGCCGATGAGTGGACGCGACTGAAGGAAACGCGTGCCGTGCTCGCACGCAGTATCCACGACATCGTCGCGCGCTACATGTGCACCGACCTCCCACCTCCAGTTTTGCAGGACGTGTCGAAGTCCGCCGCTTCGCCGACTTCAGCGCTGCTGGACAACGACGAATACACGCTGAACGCACACCACAAAATATTTATTAACGCGCCCCGCTCATTCCCGCTGTCTTTCGCGGCTAAGATAAAGGACCCCGAGACTGCTCGCCGCGTGGTATACGCGCCTAAGATGCTGCGTGATGAGACCTGGCGGAATATCTACGAGACTCTGGCGCCTGGACACCTCCGTTTTCGAGTGCTGCTCGCTGACAACAAGGGCGACAACCTCCCCATGGATGAACTGCTGGCTACCCCCTTCTTCGGTGCAGTGTTGTCCGCCTACATCATTTATCAGACGCGCTTGGCGGATGGTGAAAGCTGCACCTCGAGCTCTAGTGGCGACGATGGTGCCCACCTGCTGAGCGATGAAGCGCAGAATGAACAGGCTTGCGCGCACGCCGATGCAGGATTTGAGGGAGTGGATGAGCAGGCGCTTGGAGGATACGGCTCAATCCAGGAAATCATCGATGCAGCCCTGTTGATGGCACAAGATGAAGAGGAATTGACAGAGTAAGAGAATGAATAACGTGTGTACTACAAACTCGACTGTTGAAATGGTCATGTTGAAGTGGTATTCCGATAGTTGAAGCCTGGTAAACTGGGCAGTGGAAGTTGACTTAGTTTGGCGCTGCTGATCTACCCTGAGTTCGGCCTGATCCTAAGTCGGACGAGAAGTTTACAGGCGCATAACCGTACAAACGTTGGCTATCTTGCCGGGCACTTTTCATGGACGAATTCGTCGCCTCTGCTGACATCAGCAGATCAATGGTATCTCCAGTTCTGCATCAGTAGACAACTCAGAGATAACTCTTTCTCAAACAGTGAAGTAGATGTTCAAGCCTTACCTAGCCGTAGGAAAGTAGCTTCCTGCTTTTTGAAGAGGCAGCTTGGGCACACCAAAGATGTCGAGTTGATCACGCAACTTGGCTTCCTCTGCTTCGAACACCCGCACACGGTGAAAGTTTCCACGGGATACCTGAAATCAGCCCAAACCAAGCAGTGTCAGAGCTGCCACAGCAACGTTCAACTCGTTCGTTGCACACGTTACCTGTCCTTTGTAGCTGCTGGAGTAAGCGGCAACGTCTTGGAAAGTGCTTGAGCCACAGATGAATCCATCCTCACTGCTACCCAGGTCACTTTTCCTTGCAGCACGAGTAGGGCTTCCCATCGGATGAACTGATGCTGGTTCATTGGAAGCTGCTGAAGCATTGCGCGCCAATTGAGCCGCCTGGAACCCGCGCAACTTGCGCTGCATTAAGTCGCCCAAGCGATCCACCACACCCAGATCGGCGCAACACTCGTACATCAAATTCATCTTGGAGTTCTATAATAGACATACGGCCCAATGTTAGTGCAATGGTGAGGAGCGCGTACAACGGAAGAGTATCGTACGAGTCCATACACCTCGCGCTGAAGCTTGTCGTTGTGCGCTTTCAGTTCTCCAATGGCAACTCGGCTTTCCATTGCCTATTGAGAATTCATCAAAATCGTGCGAGTTTACCACATAACCAAAGACCATCTCACCTCACGCATCCACTGGCTGGTTGCTGGATCAAACTTCTTCCCATCGGGGTCACACTCGCCTTGACCTCGCGGAGAGAACATCTTGCTTCGCTAGCGAAATTCTAAAACAAATCATCACGAAGAAATGAAGCCGACCCGCCATCAACTCGTCCTCCAGACATATACCTGCCATCAACTCTCAAAATAAAATAGCCAAAGTCAAGAACCCATATCGCATGGCCATTACAAAGTTCAAAACCGTGTTGTTGTAAAACAATGGCCAGGCATGCGAATACCATCGGGTACTTATCAAGGATCGGAATGGCTCGGACATGACACTGTCACACGAGCAATTCCTACAGTGTTCCAGAGATCTAGTTCTCTTCACGCTGGACAGCACGGTCGATCGTCACCGTCTGGGAGTACGGGTTGTAACGAGCCTGGAATGGCTTCTTAAGGTCCTCGCAGAAGCCGCGCATCTTCTCCTTCGCGTCGAACTGTCACAATATACCACACGTCGGTCAACGAAATTGATACTTCACAGCTTTGTCAAATCCTTACCAAGCTGTCAGCCACGTAGTACACAGGCTGGTAAGTCGTGATGGGGTACTTCTGTTTGCAAGCCGAAAACGGGTCCCAGGGACGGTACTCGGGCACTTCAGCGCCCGAAGGGCGATTGTGCTCACAGGCCCACTCCAACTCGCCGAAGCTCGAAAGCAGGCCAGCTCCGTACGCCTGGATACCATTATTGCTCCCAGTTAGTATCAGTTGACGAAGCAATCAAAAGCAAACCTGTCAGCACTGTATCATCATGCAATGCAACGTACCTTGTACTCTCCGTGCTGCTTCGTAAGCCCGAACTCGACCGAAAACCAGTAACACTGGTCACACCAGCATCCCGTAAGTAAATACAGGATTTGGTGCAGAAGCAGCGAAAGATCTTACCGTGGCAAGACGCTCAATTTCTTCGTCCGATGCTCCGAGCGAGGCCAAACCGACTTCGTGCGAGAAATCGGCAAAGTCGGGGTCCTGTTCATTTCACGAAGTCGCGTTTAGTTCCAACTCCGCGAAGCCACCTGCAGTATCATCAAATACTTCAGTAGTAAATACGTACAGCAAACATAGGGGCGTGGCCCATGAGTTCGTGGCAAATGTCGGGCTCCGGCGTGTACAGAGGCATCGAGTGGTGGCGGATGTACTGGAGGCAAGCTTAGTGTTAGCGATCTCCCGTAATAAAATGCGGGACGACTAGTATTCATACAGGTTGTTACCTGCGTCGAGAAAAACACACGGAATGCTAGTCCGTTCAGGAAATCTCGTGAAGACAGCAGCCCCCCCACCGGACGCAGCGTAAATCCCGTGCACTCTTTGAGGAAGTTCGAGATGTCCTGCTGCTGGGGGATGTTGTCCTCAGCGTAGCCGCAGTTGCTCTCCAACAACGGAATGATGTAGTTGAACTCATCGCACGCATACTGCTTCCACATTGTCTTCATCCGCTTGTAGATCACCCCCCACGTTTTCACCTGGTGTACATCGTGGTTAGTATCAAACTCCTCCGAGTCGCCACAACTGTAATCGCGTCACACCTCATCTTCCGTGTAGTCCAGACGAGGGATCTGGTCTCCCTGACGGTAGTTCTGAGCGATTTCCGCAAACAGGTTGCGGCGGCGACGGTATTCTTGGTCCTGCAGGGCGCACACAACTTCTTGTCACAACATGTCCAGCAGCTTTGACTGCCCAACAGCTTTGTCCACCTACACTGAAGCCGGGGTGGTCCGACTCGAGGTCCGTTCCAGCGTCCAGGATGTTGGCCACCGAGCGGTCGAGCTCCTGAATCTTGCGAGGGAACCACGGCACTGCCCAGAGCGAGAGCAATCGGTGTTAGCGTGCGTTAAAGGCCGACCAAAGAGGGCCAGCCCACCTTTCTTGTCGTGGAGCACCATGACGTCCAGGCAGTTCTTCTTGAGGTCGGCCATGAGCTCGTCCACCGCCGGCTGGCCTCGCTTCCCCTCGAAGTCGATGAAAAAGCTGTAGTTCATGTTGTGGCCCTTGGCCGGGCGCGACTCGATGCGCGTCATGTTGACGTCGTGCTTCCAGAAGAACTTGAGCGTCTCCTGCAGCGCGCCGGGGCCGTCCTCCACCTGCAGCAGGATGGACGTCTTGTCGTTCTCCTTGAGCGCGCCGTACGCCCGCGTCTGCAGCCACGAGGCCACGAGCGGCGCGGCAGGACGGACCTGGAAAGCAAGGCGACGAAAGGGTTAGGACGCAGCAGTAGCACGCGCGTTTCAGCGGCGCGACGCACCTCGCGGGTCAGGAAGGTCCTGCGGGGGAGTGCGACGAGCGAGCGCAGCATCATCCGGAGTCTGCGGGAATGCCACCACCACACGTATTGAAGTACGTATACTGTACCGGTCAGGCTAAGCGTTTCCAGTTTAAGCTAATACGCGGCCTTTTTCTGCATGGCGTTTTTACGCCATGCAGAAAAAGACCGCAGATTACTGGAAGGGCATACTTATATGTCGCGGGTATACTTATGTGTCGCGGGCATACAACTTTCATGCAGGAGCGCCGACATTTCAAAAAGAAACGATGATCGCAACATGGAGGCAAGACGTGCCCAGGCAACACGTGGTCAGAACAAGGCGGCGCCCGCAGTTTTTCCCACGGGGTTACTCTACTGTCTATTCCTTCGCCTCTTGGAAATGGTCTTTATCATCAGCGAGGGCAGCGAGGAGTTGATGCACTTTGACGGGGCTGCGTGGATCTCGTTGCGCGTGATAAATTTTATGATGTAGCGGCGCTATCGGAGGTTCAAGTACTCGCTGGTGCTCTCGATGTGGTTTGACAACGAGTTGCTCGTCCGCATGGGCAACGCAAACTATGAGATCGTGCATCACGGGTGGATATGTCCAGCTATCACGTGGATTATTCAAGAGAGTCGACCAGGATGGCAAGCAGATAACTCACATTTTTGACGTGGTTGGGGCCCAGCTTTTCTGCAAATGGACCGCCCTGCCAAAGAGAATTGTCCGATCTGGACGAGAACGGACCAGTTGAGATACGAGACCCCACTGCGAGGGACGAAGGTGAAGGGCTTGTACTTCTTTTAACTCGCACCACTCCTAAATTCTACGGGAGATACAGGTCATTTTATGTGTGATGTGGATATAGGTCACCGTGCCTACATGAATCGATTTGGGGAAATTTGGCAAATTGGTTTGTAGATTCTGCATGCTTTTCAAAGATTCTACTCCGAAGAACACCCTCGAACTCGCGGAAGATAGGTTGCTGCTGTACCTTTACCACAAGGCGCTCTCGTTCCCATTTCGGAAAACGGTGAAGCTACATCAAGGGTTGGTGCTATCGCATCCAAACAATTTTGGCCTGGTGCAAGAGTGTTTCTACTTACTCGGCGATGAGTTGAAGGAACACCATTTGGACCCCTTTCAACAGGCTTCTACGCTGCTGCCTTGCCCCGAAGAAGTGCCAGCTGCCGTGGACACATTAAATTGTAATCTGAGGTCATATCGTGTCGTTCCCATCCCACCGCGTTTACCTAGTTGGTTTACCGAGGACTACCCCAGGAATTCTCGAGCGACCTGGAGATCCAAGGGATGCAGTACAAGGTTCATGAGCTGTTGGATCTCCCTCGTGATGCTACCCACGCGGAGGTGAGTCAGCAGCAGGGAGTAGAAGAGACGAGTGCAATGTAGCTAGTCGACGCAATACAGCGTGTTTCAAAGCCGGTAATAAGCCCCCCCCCAAAAAAAAAAAAAAAAAAAGGAACTGGAACCGCTGTTACTTTTCTTGTGTTGATGAATATATATACTTCCTCGCAGCCATCACAGCTTACCGCAACTGAGTATTATAGGATGCGGTATCAGCAGACGACAAGCCGACGTCCGCCATATTGTCCACCCAGCCCCACGCGAGCGGCCTTCATCTCGTACCGGGACATCTTGCAGAATGCCGTGACGCGAAATCATGTTCTTATCCGTGGAGAAGCCGTAGACGCATCCCTCCGGCTACGGTATGGCGGTAATCAACGTCTTCTGCCCCAACTGCAGGGGCATTTTCTTCCCCAAGTCACAGTGGGCGTATAATACGTTGCAAGAATGGTGTAACGGGCCAGGTGTCTGTCCGTCACTAGCTTACACGTAGCGGTGAGGAAGCGTCCAGTATCTCAGTTATACTGAGACCAAGTATTTAAGCTAGGGTAAAATCAACTCTGTTTTATTATTGGACCAGGGCGGCTACCCCTGGTGTGACGGGCCACATCCAAGTTACATATGTAGGTAGAGTTATATAGGGTGATATACAAAGTAGGTACAATGGCACGCGGATAGCGCGTGCCGCGTTGTCATCCTCTGATTGGATGAAACTGTGAAAATTACTGCCAATCAGGAGATGACCTGCATTTGAGTGGTTCACAAGAGTCTGGGACTCCCTCCCGACTCGAACCTAACATAAACAGAGTTGAATTTACCCCGAACCTATCACTTGGGTTCATTATTGCAAAGCTTCCTCTAGCAATATTTGTGTAAGTCAGTAACGGTAGCTCTAGCCCCGTTACACCTGGTAGCACTTTGTAGTCCTTCCAATGACCAAGTTCGAGATGAGTGAAGATCAGCCGTCCGGTGCTCCAGCGATCAAGGAATCAACAGTGCACTCAAATCAAATCACTTCTATTGAGTGGCAAGCGCTTCACCGCCTCGCGGCGGTGTCCGGAGAAGTCATCATTACGTCGCTGCTGAGCTCAGCGACTCCCGATCAACAGCGCCAAGCCATCCAAGAGTTCATGGAACGCGAGCTCGCCGAAGCGAAACGGCGAGTATCAACTCCCTCACATTCCCCGCGGAACGACGCGATCAAGATGGATACGTCAGCGTATTCCGGCGTCGGGCAAGACCGTCTTCCACTGAACCGCTGGTTCCGCGAGATTGACATCGCTATTGCTTCGAGGTTAATCGAAGCACCGTCGGCGAAGATCAACTTCCTGCTATCCCGCTTGTCCGGCAAAGCCAAGGAATGGGCCCTCGGCAAGCTGGTTGTCGATCCCAACGCGTTCCCAACTCTGGAGGCTCTCCAGAGTGACCTCCGCCTCGCGTTCGAGCCTCCCCAAGATGGATCGCGCATGCGAGCTGATTTCTTCGCTCTTAAACAAGGGAAGATAACGATGCGCGATTACGTCCAGAAGACACGGCACCTGATCTCGTGTGTCATCACGAGCCCAATCGACATGGCGTCGCAGGTCCATGTCTTCGTCTTCGGGATGCGTGAGGGAATGACACGCTGTTGCCTCACGCGAGCCCAACCGAAGTCCCTGGAAGAGGCTTTCGCCCTGGCACTCCGCGAAGACTATACGGTGGCGTCCTCATACTCTCAAGCGCTGTCATCCGAGGCTCGAGCATCCACTCCCGAACCCATGGAGATCGATACAATTGACGCTGCGAATGGCCGCGGTCGGACTTACAACCGCGGCGGTCGAGGCTCCAGATCCATGACTTGCTTCCGCTGTGGCAAACCTGGCCACCGCGCGGCGGTCTGCCGCGCGCCTGCGCCGGTGTTCGTGAACGCGGTCGCACCCAGTAGCGACGCGGTATCCCCGGCCACTCAACCAAAAAACGACCGGGTCCAGTAGGCGCGGGGCGCCCTACTGGCTGGAATGGAGGTCCGGGTTCTCCGGTGACAACCCAACCTCCTAGCCCCCCCGTGCTGTACGCACAATTTAATGCCACCATCAGCAGCGGCGACTCGAGGCTGATCATAGTCAGTCTTTACGTCGCTGGCGCGCGGCGTCCCCTCCGCGCGCTTCTGGATTCTGGAGCGTCGAGCAACTTCTTCCGTGCGTCCTGCTTGGCGTTGCTTCCCGCTACCATCCCGGTCCGCGAGGGCCCGGGCGAGATCGTCGTAAAGCTGGCCGATGGCAGGCCACATCGTGTTCAACGACGCGCCATCGCACTGCCATATACGTTCGATGGCTTCCGGAGCAATGACGAATTCTTGGTCTACGAGATGAATTACGCATTCGACTGCATCCTTGGAATACCGTGGCTGGCACGGTATCAGCCGCAGATCGACTGACTTGCTCGTTCAGTAAAGCGCCGAAGCGACTTCGACGTCAGCGAGGTGTTCACTCACTTGCTGGTTGCTCCCTCAGCCTGGCCACACGTCCGAGTCGTGGACCGATCCGCCACGACGCAAACCGTACACAGAGTGAGCGATGGCCCTCTCTGTATGACATGTGCCGTGACCCTGGATGATAATGACAACGAGGCGGTCGAGCGAAGGCGACTCCCGCATGACAATGAGGCGGTTGAGCACGAGCAGCTCCCTCGTGATTCCGGCGCGGTAGAGAATGGGCTCCCGCGCCTAGAGGAGGGTGATTCACTGCCAGCGGACAGTGATGTTTCCTTTGACAGTGACGTTCCAGCCTCGAGCAGGGACTCGAGGCGCAAGCAGAAGTCAAAGCGTCGCCGCTTGAAGCCGCATCGCAACCCAAGCGAACTTGCGGTCACGGAATCCGTCTGCGCACTCGAGTACGTGGAAGCGGGCCCACAACGCAGTCGAACCATCACGGTCGCGAGTCCCCCTCGCGACGCTGCGACAATCACGCGTCTGCCAGGCCTCTCCTGGAAGACATTCCTGCGGGATCTCAAGGCCGGCAACATCGAGCAAGTGTGCTTGATCACTGACGATAACTCAGCGACTCACGCGATCAATGCAGTCAATGCCAATGACATAACAGCTCGTCCCATCAGCGCCGAGCCGAAGTCGGCACGCGAAGAGCGCTTCGCGGCCCAGTCATGGGACTCTCTTCGCAAGTCTGGCAACCCAGTGTACGATACCGCCCGCGAATACTCGGACGTCTTCCCTGACAAGATTCCTGCAGAGTTCCCCGCTGACCGTGGCGTACGGCACGAGATCGACCTCGCGCCTGGCACGAAATACTGCGTGACGCGGCAGTGGCTACTGCCGCGAGACCAAGTCAAGGCAATCGACGAGTTCTTCGAGGGCCGCCGCAAAGCTGGCCACGTCCGTGAGAGCATCTCACCGCACTCAAGCCCAACATTCTGTGTGAAGAAAGCTACAGGCGGATGGCGCATCGTTCATGCCTTCAATAAGCTGAACGATGCCACCATACCCGCGCAGACACCTATCCCACGGAAGGATATGGTCTTGGACTCCATGTCAGGCAGCGCGATTTATAGCGCGATTGATCTGACGGACGGATTCTATCAAATCCTCATGCGAGAAAGCGATGTCCCCTTTACCGCGGTCAGCACTCCAAGCGGTATGCTCTGGGAGTGGCTCGTAATGCCACAAGGTCTAAAGAATGCGCCCGCCACGTTCCACCGCATGGTGTCTCAAGTGCTTCGACCGCTCCGCGACTTCGCGCCGAGCTACTTCGACGACATCTTCGCCCACAGTCGCGCTGAGGGCAATCTCAGCGCAGTCGAAGTTCACTTGACACACTTGCGAAAGGTCTTTCAAGTGATGCGCGAGAACAAGCTGTACGCGAATCTGAAGAAGTGCGTATTCTGCGCACCAGAGATTCCAGTGCTCGGGTGCTATGTGAGCCAGGACGGCGTCCGAGCTGATCCAGAGAAAATTACGTCGATCAGTTCTTGGCCAACGCCCAAGAACCCCACGGAGCTACGTCAGTGGCTAGGATTAGCGAACTATCTCCACAAGTACACGAAAAACTATGCCGGGTTGATCCATCCCCTGTCGTCGCTGCTGAAGAAAGACGCCACGTGGTCGTGGCGCCCCGAGCACCAAGACGCATTCGGTTCTGTGAAAAGGAGCCTGGCCGAGGCTCCAATTCTGATGCTTATAGATGATTCGAAGCCATTTCACGTTGTTTGTGACGCGAGCGATTTTCCCATCGGATGCCCCTCATGCAATTCGACAATGAGGGCCGCGAACGCGTCGTGAGCTATCAGTCACGACAAATGAAACCCGCTGAGAAAAATTACCCGGTCCATGACAAAGAGCTCCTCGCGATGCGCTACGCTCTGATCAAATTCAGAGTGTACCTGCTCGGAGAGCAAACGTTCGTCGTCTACACCGACCATGCCTCGCTGCGTACTGCGACCAAGAGTCCACACCTTTCGCAACGTATGGCGCGCTGGCTGTAGTTCTTTGCCGAATACAACTTCGTTGTGCACTATAAACCCGGCAAGAACAGCATTCTTGCTGACGCGCTTTCCCGCCATCCGGACTACGACCCGAGACGCGACATTGGTCATCAGATGTCTGATGACGACGACGAGGACGACGAATGCGCTTGCTGTGTTGACCTTGGTATCAACACTACGATCACAGCGCCAGTGATGGCACTCCGCGAGCAGATCACTAAGTCGTACACGAGCGATCCATTTTATGCCAACATCATCGCGCACCTCCAAGATCCGAGCGCTGCGTCCTTGAAGAAGCTGACTGGCCCGATCCGCGACCACATCGAGCGTTACCGACTCGATGGCTCCCTCTTGACGTACACGATGGACACCTTCGATGCGCCGCGTGTCGTCATCCCGGCCGATGACGACCTCCGTGGTCGCCTTGTACACGAATACCACGATGCGCCCGTCGGCGGTCATCTCGGCCGCGAGAAGACGTTCGCCGCTCTTTCCCGCGACTTCTTCTGGCCTCGGATGTACAAGTGGATTAGGAAGTGGGTTCGGTCCTGCGAGACTTGTCAACGTGTCAAGCCTTCACCCTCATCCCAGGCCCCGCTGCGCCCGTTGTCAATCGCCACGGACGCATGGCGCTCTGTCAGCATGGACTTCATCTTCGGGCTGCCTCCGGATGACCAGGGCCGCACGGACGTCCTGGTCCTCGTCGATTGCTTCAGCAAGACGGTCCATCTTGCTCCAGTCGCCGCCCAGGTCACGGCGGAAGACACAGCCAATCTCTTCCTCGATCTGATATTCCGGCACCACGGCCTGCCGGAATCCATCGTGTCCGACCGCGACCCGCGCTTTACGTCAGCCTTCTGGGACCGACTTTTCGAGCTGCTCGGCACACGTCTACTCATGTCGACGGCAGCCCATCCGGAGACGGATGGGCAAACGGAGCGAGTCAACCGAGTACTCGAGGATGTCCTCCGCAGCTACGCCACGTCGTTCACCTCTTGGAGTTCATTTCTGCCACTTGCCGAATTTGCGATCAACAACGCCGTTCACGCGTCCACGGGCCTAACGCCGTTCTTCGTCAACAACGCGCGGCACCCGCGCGTTCCGACGCTACTCGCATTGGGGTCCACCATAGAGAGCACAGACTCCACTTTTGGTGGGGGAGGATCTGAAGGAGCGCCGAACCACTCGGCGCTAGAGTCGAGTGAAGCTGGCGCACAGGAATACCCTGCTCACAACATCGTCGCACTCATCGAAGACGACCTCGAGGCCGAGGTCGAGCAGGCTGCTCAGGAAGCTGTCCAACAAGGACGCACCTTCGAACAGTTTTTCGCGAACGTGGGTCTGTTGACGGTTCCTCACGACTTCAATGAAGAATTGGACGACGAGCTCTGGGCGATGACGAAGCGACGGAATGAGACGGTGCTCAAGTTTTCCCAGCGTTTGAAGGAGAACGTCCGCATGTTCGCAGATCTGCCCGAGGACGCCGAAGAAATATCCGAGGTGCAGCAGTGCCGATACTTCAAAGGCGGAATGCCGCGCTCATGGCAAGAAAAGCTTGCAGCCGCTGGTGCGGTGCACAACCGGCTCCAAGAGCTTGTGCTCTACTTCTCGCGTATCGAAAAAGCCGAGCAGCAGTCAGGACGCAACAGAAACAAAGGTAATAACGACAACGCGCAGGGCAAGGAGTCCTCGAAATACAAAACCCAGGAGAAGAATCAAGGTTCGGAGGCGTCGCCGAACCAACGAAAGAAAGGAGACGGAGGGAATACCAAGCCCAAGGGCGACAGGTGGTGTTCATATCACAAAACTGGCTCACACAACACCAGTGATTGCCATGCAGTCAAGAAGAAAGAGAAAGAAGAACACAAACAAGCTGAAGCACCGGACGAGTACCAGGCCTGCATGGAGAAAATCTTCGGCGACTTGGAGTTCATCATCGTGTATCTGGACGATCTTCTAGTTTTCTCCGCAGATGATGCCGAACATCTCGAACACCTACGCATCGTTTTCCAACGCCTGACCAAGTATGGTGTCACTCTGAACGGAAAGAAATGCCACATCTTGCGCAAGGAAGTCGATTAACTCGGATATACGCTCTCGGCGGCAGGGATCAGGCCGCAAGCCAAGAAGATCCAGGCAATTCAGCAGATTGCGGTGCCTCGCAACCGCAAGGAACTCCGACGATTCCTTGGCATGATTAACTACTATCGAGACATGGTGCCAAACAAGATCACACTCTGCAAGCCGCTGCATCGATTTACCAGTCCCAAGGTACCGTTCACCTGGTTGCCAAGCGATACAGCTGCCTTTCGGGCCCTTCAGCGGGCATTTGCGGAGACCGTGCTATTATCGTTCCCAGACTTCGAGAAACCATTTCATGTCTACGCGGATGCCAGCGGAACACAGCTCGGCGGGCTCATTATCCCTTGAGCCAGTCGCGCACACTACAACCGGTAAACTTCTTTATGTTTATCTTCGCCGTTTCTTCGGGGTGTGTGGCTGTGGCTGCCGATATCACCATAGTGTACGTCACGTACTCGTCTTCATTCTTGCGCCCCATATTGATGGAACTTGATTCTCTTGATTCCGATTCCGATTTGATATATCAAAATGACGAGCCCTTGGCTGGCAGTGGGGCTATTGGGTCCGATGGCCGTGCTTGAGAGGGACTTGCGGAGCTTGAGGTTAAAGTGAGAATGAATTCATGGTTTAAGGCAGGCCTCGACCCCGTGCTTCTAGAGCTCGCTTCATTATAAAGCTACTCTTCTTATAACGGGGTTATTTGAAGAGTGCCAGTCACTCTTCCAAGTTGGGTACATGATGTACCCCACACCTCTACCATGTCACATGTGGTGTGTGAAACACCACTGCCACGTCGATGGTAGCTCACAGCCACCCATGCATAAAATATATAGGAGAAACTATAGATGATTTAGAAATTGTATTGCAGGACGATTTCTATTAAACTCTATAAATATATCAG